>RJWM01041435.1:0-14885 GCA_004363535.1 Dasyprocta punctata | reverse complement strand
GCCCCCTTTACATTGGAAAACCTCTCAGGATTAGTGCTTCTTTGTTTACACACATTTCTCCTGAACAGACACGATACCCGAAGTGATCATTTAGGTATATCACAAATGCCTCGTGCTATTCATTAACTTTAGTAATCAATATTTTTTACACTACTTGTGCTCCGAGAAAAATATAGTTGCTATGAATACATATAAAGCATTAGCATGTTTATTTATTCCTTAGGAATTTACTTTAGTATTTAGAAATAGCCCTGTAAAATATCTGGAAAAGCAAGCATGGTTTCCTAGAAATATATGAACTCACTACTTGAATGAATTCATAAATAGACTAAATTTATTCTCTTGTGTAGGGTGTTCAGGTACAAAACTGAGCGACAAATTAGAGCCTGACATGATCTGCAACCATGAAAGCTTGTATATTTACTTTAATATTGTTATAGGCTTTTATTTCCTTTGAGTTATGGACATCGGGGTGTGTGTGTGTGTGTGTGTGTGTGTGCGCGCGTGTGGTGTATATTATGTGTCATTTTCTCAGCATAGGACCTTTCACATAAGAAAATATACCTTAGGATTTTCAGTGCTCTATGTATGAAGATTAATAGATGGTTTAGCAAAAAAATTTAAGTGTTAATGTCATTTGCTTCGTACAAACACATTTGAAACATAATATTCTATGCATCTTCATTTATTCAAACTTTCTACTTGATGTCATTCACATCTTTACTTTTCAGGCTTGCATCAGCTTGGTCTACCAATTATTGAGGCAGAGTTGTTGGACTTTCCCACTATGGTCATGAATCTGTTAATCTTTTTTGTCACTTTTTGTTTTACATATATTGTGTGCTTATGTTACTAAGAGCATATTTAATTTGGAATTATAATGACCTAATGGTATCATTATTCTTATTCTGTTGATATCAAGTCTATTTTGTCAAATATTAACAAAATATTGACATGATTTTTTCTTAAAGGCCCTTCAGGACCTCATCACCATCTAGAGAAGTCCACATTTGTGATCCCATGGAAAAGTTAATGGATTTTTAGTAAGTTAATTTCAATTTATCACTTCCAGTGCCACACAGAGTGAGAATAAAGACAGTAAGGCCTGTTTGTAGTTGTGGGGAGTGAAGGGGAGTCCCAGCAGGAACGAAGGCTTAGATCTAAAGAGGGGAGTGGCTCAGAGACCAGTGACTGAAAGAAAGGCAAAAGTACATGAGTGCTGTGAGCTGGGCTAGGTAGGAGGCCTGCACTCAACTCTGCAATACGCAGAGGGAAGAATATGCAGAAAGAGTGATCTGTGTATCACAGATTGGGGCAGTATCTAATATCTTGGGGTTGGTGCTTCAGTTTTGATGTGTAATCCATGTTCTGAGAGGTCCTGGTCTCTTTCCTTGAGTTTTAATCTCAGTGGATAACCTGGCATTTCTCGGCGTAGCTCATGCATACTATTTGGGAGCTACAGGTGGGGCATCCCTGACCTGTCTTATCGATTTAAAGATGGCACATGAGCACCCTGGCCCAGTCCATTTGACTTGCTTAAAACCAGTTGAGGGGATAAAGACAAAACTTAGTTCTGCATATGTCAATACACAAAAATAGGGCCGGATTTTAGCCAAAATGGACACAATTACTCTTTTTTCAAGGAGATTCCTCCTGGTGGTCCTCTGCAAATTTTTTGGTTCTCTTTAGATAAGACTTTTTTTTTTTGGTGTATGTATATTTTCTTCCAGGGACTTTAATGTTCTCAATGTCCCTCTGTTTTAGGGGTTTCTCTTATAATTAGCAAATACCTGGAGTTCTTTCTCTCTCTGAAAACACGCAATCTTTGTTTCCAGTGTGGACCTTCTAGCATTCACATTCACTTACATTACTTACATATTTTAATTTATACCCAGTACTGATTTATGGGCTTTTTCTTTGTTCTTTTTTCCTCCTTCTTTCATGACATAATTTAGACTGATTGAGAACTCATTTTCTTGATTTTATTGTACTTCTGTACAAGTTGGAAATTTTTGTGTCTCTCTAGTTCATTGTCAACTAGCCCTTTTGCAATTTTAGTAAGTATACGTTATAGTTTAAAGTTAAGTTAGTAGCTTTACTCTTGGATGAGTAAAGCAACTTATAACAATTAGCACCATTCTGTTTTAATACAACAGGTTAGATATTGTTATTATTGTTATTATTATTATTGGTTTTCATGGTCAACATTTGTTCAGATTTCTCTGTACATTTGTCATTTTCTTTGTTTGCCATTTATTGTATCTCAAACCTTCTCCCTAAAATATTAATCTATAATTTTCTTGGAAATAGCAAGGGTAGTTTACTTTTATTTAGTTTTTTGTTACAAAAATTTTGTTTTTGTTACTGAAAGATCGCTTTGTCAGTTTGACATTTTAGGATGGTAAGATACTAATTTTCTTTCAGGACATTTTATGTATTATTCCATCATCTTCTGGTTTTCATTTTATAGTGAGAAGTCTAATGGCTTTTCAATTGCTAGTCATTTGTCTCTGGCTGCTTTAGATGTTTTTCTTAATTTTGGTTTCCATGTTATCAGTATAATCACTACGGTCTCTCTGTATTTCTATTTTCCCTGCTACAAATTAATTGAATTTTATATGTGGTATGATCTAAAAGTGCAGTGAATGCTTAAATAAACATTTATTACAGTAAAAGGCACATAGCTATGAATTCCCCTCAAATGCTCCCCCAGCCACACACATACTTTGATCACATTTGTACTATTGTTCTTGCTGCTTTCTGAAGCCATTCTGGAAGGCTTCTTCCAGGAGTGTCTTTAGTGGCACTGTCATGGCTGGCTCAGGGTCCTGAATTGGTGAGAAACACTTACTTTGCATGGTCATTTTGACCTCAGGGAAGAACCAGAAGTCTCAGAGTACCACATCTGGTGCGGAAGGTGGCTGAGGACACCCCGCCATGTTTTTCCAAGCCTGCCTGCCCATTGGACGGCAGTGGGCAGCAGCACTCGCTGAAGCTTTGATCACACTTCATTTGGTACTCATGAAAGGCGACTCTCAGAGCTGCTTCAGACAGTGGCAAACACAACGAGACAAATGTGTTCAAATGGAGGACGAGTGTTTTGAAAGGATGTAATGGCACTGTGTGTTTTATTGTCATAAACTTTTAAAAAACGTTTAAACATTCACCATATATTTTGGTCTCTTGTCATAGAGCTAAAGATTGACATTCGGTGATTTTGAAAAATTCTGAAATATTATTTCTTCATACTGCATTTTTGCCTTTTTCTCAGTCATATTATTCTTAATTTAGAACTTTTTAGGGTTTTCTGTTTTCCTGAGCTGTGCTTTCAGTAATTCATGCAACATCGCTCTCCAAAGCACTATCGCCTTTTTATTCCCCCATCAACCTACCAATTTTGAATGTATTATTTTTCAGTCTCCAGAACTTTGATTTGGTTCCTTTATGAAACTGATTTAACACTTTCTAAATTTTGTAACATAAAATTCTATTTTGTTTTTTTAGAAAAATTAAGCGAGTTATTTTTGTTTTGTGATAATTCTAAAATATCTTTAAGAAAAATTTTTTTGCAGTTCTGGTTTTCCGCTATTTTTGCTGGCTATTCTTCACAGTACCTTGTTGCCATGTGTATTTTATTTCTGACTATGAAGTTTTTCCTTATGGAAACAATTTAAATTAAAAGATATTCTTCTGTAGTTTTTTTAGTGTTGGCAGTCTCCTGGGGTCACTGCCTACCCAGAATCATCCTGAGTTATTCATGTTAAAGTTGTGTTTTTTTTCTCTAGAACAATTATTGTCTATTCAGATTAAAAACTTATACATAAATCTGTTTGTAGTTTAGAATTTTTAAAAAATTTTCACTCACCTAGTTCAAAGTTAGGATTGACAAATTTCTGTATTGTCTAATTTTTGAGTGGATTTGTATTTTAGCCCTGATCCATTTTTTAAATGTATGCATCCTTTTAGGGTTCAAGTTTTGCATTGAGGATCTTCTGAAACGTCCTCTTTGGGGAAGGCCATAGGCTCCACATATCCCCAGAGTCTCAGAGCCTTGGCAGAAAACTTTAGGGAGAATATTAGATTTGACATTTGATTATCTTCCAGAGTACGCTTAGGAATTTTATATTTGCCTCTACAGTTTCTCTATTTTCATGCCAAAAAAGCAATGCATTTAAAAAGAGGTATTTTATATTTTGCCCAGAATTTTTATTGTTTGTGTTGGGAGAATCTTTCAGACTATGCTATCTGCCACAGTGATGGAAAAAAAAAATAAGATTTTAAAATAATGTCATAGTTTTTGGTACAAAGATCATTTTTTCTGAAAAAGTAATTTCTCTTGAAAGAAAGATGAGAAAAAGGACATGAACTTTGAGCAAAGAGAGATTAATTAATGGTTTTAGGTTATTAATCATGTCTTTCTGTAAGAAATTTAACTGTGTTTGAAATGTAAAGAAAAAAGACACTTAGAAAAAGTGTTTATGATAGAGTTAAACTCTCATAATGGTAAAACTGTAGTAGAGCAAAGGTACAACAACTTTTTAAAAAAATTAAGGGAAGGGCTCTATTACTCAACACTAGCTCAGAAAAGGCAAACTGAAGTCTGGAAGGTTTCCTTTGAGCGAGGTAGCATTTTTGTTGTGCCAGCTTGGCTCAGCTATGTCCTGGTTATTCAATCAGACACTAATCCAGTTGTTGCTTGGAAGGAATTTTGCAGATATAATTAAAACCTCTAATCAGGTGACTCTAAGGAGAGAATGGGTGGGCCTGACTGAAGCATCTGGGAGATCTGAAAGCATCACTGATGGAAGGAACGTGAATAACAAGAGGAATAAGCAAAGAAATTCTGCCTGTGGGTGACAATTTCAGCCTGTGCCAGTAGGTTCAAATCTACTGTGATCTCCTCCTGCCTGCCTCCCCTATGGATTTCTGACTGCCTTAGCCAACCCTATAAAGTTTACATCAGTACCGTCAAATAAAATCGCTGTTTTTCTGTCTCTTCCCATCTTCCACAGAGCACTGTGTACTCAACTACTATTCTCTTTCTCTAATTAAATGGTCTTCTACCCAAATAGTTCTTGGAATGGGAGAGTATTCATGTGTTTTTAATTTGTCTGTGTTTCCATAACAATAACAGGAATAACAAACATTTATTAAGCTCTTGAAACACTGTCATCAGAAAGTGTCAAGATAAGACAATTTTTATTTTCCTTCTTCACTGGAGGACATTTTATAAATCTCTTTTCACCTTTCTTCTTTTCTACCAGCTCTCTGAATGTTGAAGCAGGGTACAATTTTTTTTTTTTTTTGCATTTAATTCATTCTTTTAGTGATCACAACCAGGTTCATGATTCAAATTCTGTACCTTCTTTATCCTGATGACTCCCAAGTTTAAATCCTGTCAACTCTTCCCTGACATGAGACTCATGACAACTGCTTGCCTATCCAACATCTCATCTTGCCTTTTCTGTGGGTATCACAACATCTCTTAAATGAATCCTCCATCTCCACCGTCCACACTCAGAAACTTGTTCTTCTGAAGTCTCTGTTACCTTAGCCATTGGTGATGCCATTTTTCTAAGGGGCAAGTGAAAAATCTTGCCATCTTACTCCCTTCTTCTCACATACCACATCCATGCAATCCCACATAAAATTTCCTAGCTTTTATCTTGAGGAAAAAAATGTAGACCTTGAGTCAGCTCTCACTACTGAATTTCTCTTAATCCAAGCGTCATCACCTTTTCCCTTGGTTCATCATCTTTTCACCTTTGCTTCATTTTAGTCCATTTTTTGCCCTGTGATCACAGCGATCCTTTCAGAAATCTGAGCATGTTATCCTAGGTGCAGAAGCTTTGAGTGCTTTCTCTTCTTTTATATTCTTTGGTGTTGAGAATCAAATCCAAGGCTTCATGCGCGCTAGGCAAAGGCTCTGCCACTGAGCTGTACTTCTAGTCCCGCTTTGTGTCTTCCTCAGAGTGCAAACCCAAGCGCTGCAGTGATCTCTAACGCTCTTCTCAGATCTTCCTCCACTCTACTTCGTTTTCCTTAGAGACAGAGTTTTAGGGGAAGTTTCCTCTTTAGCCTAAATCATTTTTACAAAGGGAAAAGTTAAAGTTAAGAATGAATCTTTGATTACTGAGAGATGATATTTGGGATACTAATAAATTCATGTTGAATTGCTGCTATTTGGATACTAACCTAGGGCACTGGCTTAAAATTCAAGCAATGTTTCACTGGTAAAATGATAAGCAAAATGAAGACCAAAAAAAGCTTCAGTTTTAGCCACATGACTGTCACTATCGGATTGCCGGAAAACTTCTCAAGTGATAAGGGAAGAACCCAAATTGAAATGGGGTGGATAATAAGTGATCAAATGGAGGTAAGAAATATAGAAAACTATTTCCTGAACTAACTGCTAAGTAGGAAAGAGGGGAAAAAATACAAGGAGGAAGTTAAGGGAATCAAGACAATGACTAATTTTTTAGCATGTGAAGGAAGTTATGCATATTTAAAAATCATTAGAATGATACAAATGAGAGAGTGGAGTTGAATGTATGTAGGAAAGAAAAGTTACTTGGAAGGATTGTGTAGCAGTCTGAGCAGCAGTAGATTGCTTGTCCTTTATTATTTTGTGTGTGGAAGAGATCTCCACAGAGAAGTGGAGATATGAGAAAGGATTCAAGTGGCTGTAAGATTGTAGAAGAGATCAGAGGTTTGAGGGCATTTTTGAGTCACTCAGATTATGATATGAAGGTCCCTAGAGTCAAATTAAATATTCTAAATAGAACTATATATAATATGCATCAGATTACTCTATAAGTCTTAGGTTTTGAATCTTTTATTTTACATACATACTTCAAGTTAGTCTAAAAACTTGGTATTTTTCTAGGTACTGGTTGTATAACTCTGATCTCAAAGAGTATTTCAAGGGTATAAAACTATTCTTGAGAAATGATTGTGTCTTTTTATCTCCATTATGTTCTCCTAAAGCCTATTTTTATGTTCATGATGGTTAGAATTTATAAACATTGAATAACTTGGTCTCATCCTCTTCCTTTTATTTCCCTTATTAACTGTATTAGTTTTCTTCCCATTATTGGGACACGATACCTGACAAAACAATATGAAGGTGAAAAAGTTTATTTTGTTTCCTGGTTTTAGAGGTCTTCATCTATGGTCATCAGTCTCCCAGGGAAAGGCATCATGGTGGAAGGGCCTGGCGGTGGGAAGCCGCTCACCACATGGTGGATAGGAAACTGAGGAAGCAGAAAACAGCATGACACCAATTCCCGGGAGAGCTGATTGCACCAGCTAGGTCTCACTTCCTAACACCCCATTCCCTAATGGATTAATTCATTGATGAAGTTAGTGTTCCTGTGATATAATTGCCTTCCAAGGGCCCCACCTCAGAGCACAGGGACCTTTTGGGTGCATTTCTGATCCAAGGTACAAGACTAACATTTGTAATCAAAACTTATGCAGGCAAAATGTACTTCCTGAGTTCTCTAGTCTGGGTTAAGAAGATACTTAATTGATTATGTTTACATAGAAGATAGTTATAGGGAGATTAGGATTTAGGTATCTAAGTGCAAGTTACATGGGTGTGTTCATTTTGTGAAAGTTCATGAAATGTTATGCTCATGTTTTGTGCACATCCTATATTATAACATGGACACAGTTGTAAAATAAGCAGAAGCTATTGTAGGTTACAAGAGCAAAGCAGGAGGCATGGTAATCTCAGATTTAAAGTTATATTACAAAGCTACAGTAATAAAAAGAGAATGGTATTTGCATAAAAATAGACATGAGAATCAGTGAAACAGAGGATACAGAAATAACTCCAAGCACATTCAACAATTTGACCTTTGACAAAGGGACAAAAAAATACACTGGAGGAAAGATAGCTTCTTTTATAAATGATGTTGGAAAAACTGGTTATCCACACGCAAAAGATTGAATCTAAATCCTATACTTTCTAACCACCAAACTCGGTGTTTCTTTAGATCCTAGACTCTACTTTTCTGGGTCTCTATACAGCCCAAAATATCTTATTTTTTTCCATTTATATCCCATAAAGACACCCATCCTTTCCTGAATTTTAAACTGCTGTTGCTGTCTAGATGACTCCTAATATCAAGTTTATCATCATTTTCTATTCCCTGTGTATAGGATCAACATTAGAAGTTGCACCTGATTGTATCTGCTATTATGAAAGTAAGTGCACATCTCATTCTCTTGCTCTTCTTTCTGCTTATATACTTATATGCAAATTCCATCAAAATATCAGTTTTTGGTACTGTGTGACCTTTGTACCTTTCTACTGCAAGAAGTGATTATTTTTAGTAAGCACTTGGAAAATATTAGCTTTCCATAGAAATTTTGCCATCAGCAAACTTTTTTGTATTGTATAATAGCAATTTCAGAGGACGAAATATTTGTCACTGATCATAAGTAATCGTGCATGCCATTATAAAACTTCTAGTAAAAGGTTGGAATCTATGAATATTTAAAAGAGAGGCACATTGCATTTATTTGTCATATTAAGACCTGTCAAGATTCAACTATACTTTCCTTGTTCTTCTTATAACTTTTAATGGATAGTGTTCTGTTCAGACATTTTCTGTTTTTCATGCTCTGAGTATCATCTTGACTTTTCAGAAAATCGTAAGCTGGTAAATGGATATTACAAATGTCTCTCATACTTACTTTAGCTTTCAGGGTGAGAAGTCAGCTTTTGTTGAAAACCTACGATGACATCTAATGATTTTATAGAAAGTATGAGGCCAAAGAAGCTCTTGATACTTATTATAATTCTGTGTGCATTGAAGATATTTCATGAAGAGAACAGAAAGATAGGAAACCATCTTTATTATTATTTTAGGGGACATTACAGAGGACAGTATTTTTGGTGTTTTCAAGGTCTCTGCAGTCACTGAAAAAGTATAAATCTTAAGTATAAAAAACAACTGTTAAGCCTGAAATAAAATACTATTAGTTTGTATTTGGTAATCATGGGATAGTTATCACTACTCATGCTTTGGAACTAAATAGAGCAATTTTATACTAAATTCTATAGTTAGTTTTGATAAGTAAAGAAGGCTAAATAGTTTGAGGCCGAAATGTAAATTAAACAATTTTATTTGGAAAATGATAGTATGCACTACATCAAAGTTATGAGATAGTATTAGTATTTAAATAAGAGGTATACCCATAGTGTTTGAAAAACAGGTATAAAATTATAATTAAAATAACATTTTCTTATATATCATAGATCAAATAACGTTTGGTCTTTGGAAAGTAAATAAAGCTGCACAAAGTGAGAAAGGTAGTGAGAGTGGTAGTAGTAGCTTAGAAAAAAAGAAGCATAGGATTTTATAGACAGCAGCTTAGGCTAAATCTGAAAGTAACTAGAAATAGGCTGAGCAGTGTGGGACTGAAACTTGGGAGTAGGGGTGGTGAAGTACAAAGAGGAAGTCTACCATGGGTGGCAGAATAGCCCCTGGAGCCTGAGGTCCCAGCCCATGTAGTGATAGGGGGGTGATACTGAAATTCTGACAGAAAGCTGGGAGTAGGCAAGTCTTGGAAACTCATTCCAGGAGTATTCAGTATTAAGCAACAGGGACAGATGGGTTCTTGATTTTCAACAGATTTCTCTTTCTGTTGATGAATTTGAATTCAGGAATTGTACTTAGGGTGCTAGGCAGGTGTTTAAGATAGGGTTTCCTGGGTAATGAGCTAGGAACTGTACTGGAGCTAGGATGTATTCCTGTAATGTGAATTTAAAGCAGAACTGGAAGCATCTGAATGACAAATGTCTCCTCAAGTAAACTCTGTCTTACAAGGATATCCTTAATCTAAAGCCTGGGGCAGGGCTGCGTGAGGATCAGGTGTCTGCAGCAGTGAACAGAGAAACCCAGAGGGGCAGAGTAGAGGCAAGCGCTCTAATACTCTTTGCAAGTACTCTTCTGTGTTTGAACTTTACATGCAAACTTTATGAAAGGAAACGAAGTTACCATAACAGAATAAGCCAGACCTAAATTTCTGCACACTTTTAAAAATACTTGAGAATATTCAAACTTCTCATTTGTTCCTGGTTGAACATATTTCTTAAAAGGAAATATTCACTTCCTTTAAAAATGATATGCTTTCAATTAGATATTTTTGGTGTGATAGACAGAATCACCATTGCAGTACAGTCAAAGGAACTCAAAAGATACAAAGAATATTAATAAGAACAAAATAACATGATGTAATGCTTCTTATGTCAACTATGTATCTGTCAGCCACTAATTCCTGACATGATTTTGATGTTTAAATGATTACGTCTTTAGGTCACATACAGACACAGGTATAACTGTCACACACACATTCAAGGAGACGTTAGCTTCTTGTGAAATTAAACAATAGGTTTTTTTTTATTAGCAGCTCAGTTTATTCTGCTCAAGGGGAAATTATGTGCTCTGATAAATGAATTCATTAGCTTGATGATATTTAATTTATTTTTGAAGGTGAACTAAATATCATGAAATAAACCTAAGAAATAAGAACAGAAAACTATTTGTAAAGGGAAAAAGTAACGGAGAAAAATGTAAAGATTAAAAACTTCAAGAATATAATTTTTAAGAATAAAAGGTCTAGGACACATGAATAACAAAAATGATAAATCACCCTTTCTCTAATTTGACTGAAGGCTCATTCTAGGGAAAGTGCGTGCAGCGGCTGGCAAAGAGCAAGTGTGTGGTAGCGGGAGCCTTTCCTTCCTTACTCTGTGATAAACTCCCTTTCCGGGTTTTCTTTCTACCCTCTCCTGAGTCAACCTCTACAGCACAAATGAAGAGAAGCAGCTGTATCAGTGCTGTCACCCTGAAAGGTGAATGGGCTGCCATTTCCAATTTTGTTGCCACTAACTTATGTAGCTCAGGACCAGCATCTATGGGCACTGTCACTCAGCTTTAGGATTATATACAGCCGTGGGGAGCGCGGAATGATGGCACAGGGTAATCTCTTCAAGATTAGCTTTCTGTCAAGACCATAATTCTTATGAAATTGGCCTGAGGAAATATAGTCCACTAGGTTCTAGATAAAGTAATAATTAATTTTAGTCAGTAGAGTATATAGAAAAGTGACAGCATTATTGCTGAATACACGCAAAAAAGAAATTTGTTTAATTAGATGACAGTAGAAGTAGTCATGTTTAGAATTTTAATGAGAACAACCATTGGAGGGTTTTGGCTTTTGGCCAAACCAGGTAAAGACAAATTTGAAAAGTAAATTATAGGGATGAATGAGAAGAATTTAGTAATACGATAAATTGAAAGGGGAAAAATCTTTTTTTATTTTCAAAGGAGGTAGACTATATTTTTTGTTTCTTTACTTTTTTTTCCTTTTTCCTTATTTTGAGTCAGTTACAGAAGAGGCCTCTCAATGATCAGCTAGACTTTCTTTGTGCAAAACAATCTAGGAATCTTGTCAGGAGCAATCATTTCATTAGACGGTCTAGTAGGATAGATCGGTAAAGATATCCTGCAATAATAAGCAATGCCCCCACTGGTATCAAAAACTTCATATGACTTTTTAAAAATTCTTGTTAGATAAAGTCCATCGTGGGTTTGGGTGAATCTTCAAGCTGGCCTGCATACTTAGTAATCCAGGATAATTCCCCCTTTGGCTCCACCACCTTATATAAAGTCAAGTGGGGACTGCCAGCTAAAAGTGACACATGTCACCTGCACTTGCATTTACTGAGGAGTCAAATATTCATGCCTGATGCTTGGAGAAGGAAAAGTACAATCTTGCTGTGTACCTGGAGGTAGAGAAGACATTAGGGTACTAGGGAACCGTTTTGCTATTCACAATAATCATTCACTGGAACATCTTAGCAAACTTTTGTAAAGGAAGTCATTTTTGTTCACCCTGTTACTTAAATTGTACTTCTTGACAGGAAACTTAGCACAAAGTTTCTCCATTTATTTCCATAAATCTCTATTTTGGGTAGATAAGAACTCTGAATTCTCATAGTGTTTATCATCTGAACTCCTTAGTTAAGTCTAGAGTCAGAAAAAGTTCAATGTAAAATTATGGAAAGTCATCACAAAGATTTTCTACTTTTCTTGATACATACGAGTAAACAGGGTTTTGTCAGAATTTAAATAATGAATTAAAAGTAATAAATTCACTATTGTTCTATAAAGTATCAATATTATAGACAAGGTTGTGTTACATAGCAAACAACTCTAAAACTCCCAGCTGCTTAATATAACATAAGTTCATTTTTAAGATATGTAGTGGGAATAAACCTAAAGATTTGTAGTTTGGGAGAAAAAAATAATAAAAGATTTGTGAAAACACAAGGCCAGATGATTAATTTTTCTCGCTTGCACTGTATTTACAGATAGTACACAGTTTTTGTTTTCCTTTGCAAAAATAACTTGCAAATTCAACTTCTTGATATAAAAGCTTAGTCACCTTCCATTCATTTTCGGATTACTTACATGCATTGTCAACAAATTTTAAGCCTTTATTTGCCAATTAACATTATTATTCATGTTTTCTTTCCTTCTAATAAACATTAGGTTTTAAACACTAATCACTGGAACGAGTATAGAAGTAGTTATTGTCTAGGAAAATGGATATGATGTAGGTATTGACTTTTGTTCCCGTGAACATAGAGATTTATCGACCTAGGAGATAAGGTCAATATTTGCCTTGAGAGACAATAAATCTAGATGTTCAACAAAATATAAAGTCAATATTTGCATGAATACCTATGTTTTGAATACCTGTCCAAAATCTCTGGACAGGTATTCTCTATACTCGAATCTCCTGATTTTTGAAAAGTGTATAATCTAAATAGACCTTGAAGCAAAGTTTGAATCTAAGACCAAAATGATTATCAGTGAAGATTTCAGCAATGGATAGCCAAGAAGTCTTTTTTGTAACAGTCTTTTTGCAACAGTGGTATTTTCTTTGAAATATATAAACTTTGAAAAAAAAGTGATTTATTAAAATACGCAATGTATTGAGTTAACACCATTGCATTGAAATATATCTAACAGCTATAATGCATATATAAGAGACCTAGGACACCACAGTACATGAACAAAATGTCTCTGCTTTATTCTCCCTGCTAGCTCCTACTGTCTCTTTAAACGTCCAGGACATGTCTGGAGCTATATCACTACCTTTTTAGTGCTCATAATGATATTACATTGCTTTTCCCCTTAGGTATAGCCATTTTATTAGTGCGGCCACATGATTGATTAGAGTGCTCCCTCCATTAAGAGGTACCAGTTATACACAGACTGTATAATATTGATTTCAGAGGCAAACTTTATAGTAAGAGCTTGCAATCATCAAAACAAAACTAAGTATTGTCAACCCAGGACCCCTGCCTGTCAACTCCCTGTCACTAGCTTATCTAACTTTCAAATCACCTCTGCTAATCAATGCAGAGTTCATTGACTTTTCTCTGCCCTTAATCTTCTACTTTTAATGCACAATGAATGTTTGAGTCCATGCTCTTAACTTTAGTCTCCTCCCACTGTCATTGAAATGGTCAGTGACTAATTTTAATAGATAAAAATTTCTTAACTAGAAACCAGCATTAAAAACTGGGCAGGAAACTCAGAATAATAGGGAATGAAAACAAGATAGGCTATGGAAAATTAATATGAGCAAATGTTTATCTTACAGATGCTTAAACCAAAACTAAAACCACAACAAAACAACCACTGCAGCCACAGTCCAAAAGCAATGATGTTTCTGTCGGAGTCACCCTCCACTTCTTTCCAGGACAATGGAAAATGAAGTTGTTGCCACAAAACACTCCTGAACTGGGTCCGTGTGCTGGTTCATGAAAGCCAGCCTCAGGTAGTTTTTGGAAAAATTACCACAGCTAAACTCTTATTTTACTATTTGCCATGGCAGCTGCACCTGCAGTCTTGCAGATCAAGATTTTTAGAAACTTTATCTGAGTCTCACTGAAAACAAACATCTCAAAGAACAACCTTGATGTCCCAAACTGGATATGCATTGATTACCTACAGCTTATGGCAAACAGACACATATCTATACGCATGGACGCCACTTCTCATATATATACAGCATCTTGTTACCTAATCTACTATTGTCTTCTGTTTTTGTAAGTCATTTGATAGTTTGAAGCATGGCAAACATCATGAATTTTACATATATATTTCTAGAGAATATTTACCCATCTGCCCATTTACTTCTAATTTTAAAAAAAGTGTTCTTGCTGCCTATTATGAGGTACAGGTTATATTTATGTGTTTTTGGTTTCTTGGTTTATCGCAAGTTTGATAGATTTTTCCTCATGAAGTTTATATAGAACAAGACATTAAGAAAGCAAGCAGACAAAGAAATATATATTGACAAAATGTGGAGAAGTCAAATAGCAAAACACATAGAGGAGTTCAGAGCATATAACAGGCAGAACTATTCTGGGTTTACCTGAAAAGATGATCTTGGAAGTGATCTCTGAAAGATGATTACAATTTGAGTTGGCAAAAGAGATGAGCAGGGAGAGAGAGGCCACAGACTAAGCATGTATTATTTAAGACCCAGAGACAGACAGGAACACAGCTAATTAACAGAACAGAAAGAAGGGCCCTTGGCTGGAACAAAGAGAGTTTGAGAAGCAGAATCTGAGATGAGGCTGAACAAACTGACAGGGAGAAAATCATTGATTCAAAATGTCCCTAAAGGTCATGTCACAGTTTTTTCCTTTATCCTAAATGAGAAACATTTTAATCTGGAGCATAACATGACTAATTTTGCATTTTAGATAAACGTACCCTGTGGAGAATGGATTAGAGGGGCAAGAGTGGCTGTCAAGACTTGAGGGAGAATGGATTAGAGGGTAGCGGGCT
>RJWM01041434.1:0-14896 GCA_004363535.1 Dasyprocta punctata | reverse complement strand
TTTTAGGAAATTCATACTCCTCTGGCATCATGCTCCTTGTCAACAGTACAAACTGCATCTTCTCCAGCTTCCTGGTCACAGGTATTCCAGGGCTGGAGGCTGCACACGTCGGGATCTCCATACCCTTCTGTGCCATGTTCCTCATGACCTTGGTGGGCAACGTGACCATCATGACAGTTGTCTGGAGGGAGCACAGCCTCCATGTGCCCATGTACCTCTTCCTGGCCATGCTAGCTGCCTCTGATCTGGGCCTGTCCCTCGCCACCTTCCCCACAATGCTGCGCATCTTCTGGCTCAATACTCCAGAGCTGACCTTCCCTGCTTGCTTCACTCAGATGTTCTTTATTCACACCTTTCAGTTTCTTGAGTCTGCTGTTATTCTAGCCATGGCCTTTGACCGCTATGTGGCCATTTCTCTTCCATTGCACTATTCCTCCATCCTCACTCATAGGGTGATCACCAGGATAGCCATGGGTATGGTTGTGAGAACTTTGATGGCTCAGGTACCCGCTCCCATCCTCTTGAAGAGGCTGTGCTTCTGTCGATCCAATGTACTTTCTCATTCCTACTGCCTGCATCCTGACATCATAAAGTTCTCTTGCTCCAGTAACATGATCAATAGCATCTTTGGACTATTCGTGGTGCTCTCCACCATGGGACTTGACTTCCTCCTCATCCTCCTTTCTTATGTGCTGATTCTGAAAACTGTGCTGAACACTGCATCCCGTGGTGGGCGCCTCAAGGCTCTCAACACCTGCATCTCCCACCTGTGTGCCGTGGTCCTCTTCTTCACGCCCATGATCTGCCTGTCTATGCTGCACCGCTTTGGCCCAAGGCTTCCCTCCCACGTCTACGTGACCATGGCCAACATGCACTTCCTCATCCCTCCCGTCATGAACCCCATTGTCTATGTGGCGAAAACTAAGCAGATTCGAGACAAAATCCTGAAACTGTTCTTAAAAAAGGAAACTGCAGAATAACAAACTGCATTTATAACATAAATCTTGGGAAACTAATGTAGAAATAAATCATCACCATTCCAAATCTTCTGTCATGGCTTCTCTTTACATATTTCCATGTATATACGGAGATAAGCAAATATCCCAAGATCTTTTTTCTTCAGTATACACTGGCCATGACTTTTTATATTCAGCTATAATCTTTGCTTAAAATTATTATGCAGATTTCTGCATAGGTTTTACGTTTCATATTGGCAATTATTTTCTCTCAAACTTCAGATGTTTTCCTCATTTGTCTCGTTATTCCTCTATTACCTATAAGGCATATTTTTATTATTAGGCCTTGTCGGGTTTGCATTGAACTCTATATCAACAATATAATTAAATACATCAGAATCCAGTCTGAATATTTTTGAATATGCAAGCATCTTTTTGTCATGAATTTTTTTTACTCTGCTCTATTTTGTCTTTACTATCTTATGGAGGTGGATTTAGTCAAAAGTCAAGAAAAAAATAAAACAATCATTCTAATTTTTTTTAAAAATGTATTTTTAATTGTTAACAAAACCAAACACCTATTTTTCAGTCTGATTTTTCTCTTATTCAGTAATGATATGAACAACGATATCGTAGAATACATCTAAAAAGGTCCGTACCTGGATATGTTGACCTTGATTTAAACATTGTGACATAGGATGTAGAAAAAAGAGAATTTAGATTGAAAATCTGGACAAGGATTTCAATTTCTTATTACTTGTCGTCAATTTTATCACCCTTATGGCCATCATCATCACTATTATTTGTCACCATGAACACTGTGTCTGCCACGCATTCCTTTTCCCCAATAGCACTGTTTGATTTATTTTCTATGTTGGCTATCGGGTAGGAAACTCATGATGAGGAATTGTTAAAAATTGATTTGTAGGAAAATATCTTTAAAAATCATGATCTCATAAAGACCTAAAAATAACATCTGTCTGATGTTTTTTATTGATTCTCCTTGGGACAAAGGGGAAGCTGCTCAAAGGGATCTGTTCTGAGGGAATAGTTTTACAGGGAATGTTGAGATAACATTAATGCATGTAAAATAAATATATGTTGAAATGAGTTGGGAGTAAAAACATAATTGTTTTCTTTCTGTGAGTTTTATTTTTTGAAAATTGCTTAGTATATGTTTGCAATACAGAGTGAATATGTTTATTTAGGAGTATTGGTGCGTGTCTCATCTTGGTCTTTTTCACTTTTGCTCCCCCTCTCCTTCCATTTCTCCCCATTCTTAGATCTGCTTTTTAAACACAAATCTCCCAGTTTCCTATCATCTATTTTCCTCTTTTAATTTGCTGTTTTATTTTACTCTTTTAGTTACCTATTTTACTCTTTTATTTGACTTTTTATTTTACTGTTTTAATTATTTATACTGTGGGTTTCTCATATAGGAAAAACTATGTGATCAGTAGGTTCTGATTCATTGCACTTAGCATTATGAACTCAAGGTGCATCCATTTTTTTAAGAATGATTCAAATTGATCCCTTTTTTGACTAGGTAGAATTCCATCATATATTTATTTGTTATTTTCCTTATCCATTTATCTGGTGATGGGCATATAGGTTGGTTCCTTGATTTAACTCTTATGGGTTGTGCTGCTATAAGCAATGTGTGTGCATATATAATTGCAATATGATATATTTAACTTTTTTGACTTTCTCCAGGTTTTAATGAAAAGTAATCTGAAACTGTGCAGAGTAAGATATAATTTGTAAATATGCAAGTTGCCTACAGTTTAAAAAAATCCATAAAATAGCAAGGCTATGAATATAGCTAGAATTTATAATCCATAGGGGTGGGAAATAGACAATGCAGTTTTTCACCTAAACACAAAAGAATATGAACTTCCTTTAGATAGAAATTTCAAATCTCTAAATCAGCTTTTTTAGATTTGACTTACAGGATTGTAATGAAAGTGTTAATCCTTAACTTAGACCTTTTAAATTTGATGTGTTGTACACTTTCATAAGGAATCGCAGATGAACTGGTCTGGTGGTGCATACCTGTAATTCTAGCACTCAGGAGGCAGCAGCAGGAGGATCACTGTGAGTTCGAGCCCAGTAGGGTCTTCACAGTGAGTTCAAGCCCAGCCTGAAGTACATAGCGAAACTCTGCCTCAAATAGTCTAAAAAATAACAGGAAGAAAGAAAGAAAGGAAGAAAGAAAGAAAGAAAGAAAGAAAGAAAGAAAGAAAGAAAGAAAGAAAGAAGGAAAGACCTCAAATGAGGTTCTTTATCTATAGATAGATAGATAGATATTTTCAGCACATTTCTCTTTTCTTTTTGTTCCTCAAGCACCCTGCTTCCTAGGCCTATAATGAATTGTCCTTTTTTAACTTATGTAGATATCTGTAAACCCTAAGAACTACACCAATTTTCCCAAAATGGCTTTGTAAACATTGAGTTCTTAAAGTCATTCTTAGTTTGTTGATAGCTTTCCTTAAAATGCTTGATTACATGAGAATCACTTCAAATTTCAAGTGACATGTTCCCATACCAATATTTCTAATTATTTTATGGTAAAAAAGTATTTCAGACTCTTAATTATTCTTTGGAAATAACTACATTGATGTGAAAATAAGAATATTTTTCAAAATCTGAAAGAATCTTGCTTAGGAAAAAAAGTGTCATTACAAACGTTTAATTTCATCTTATAAGCAGAGTATACTGAACTCTTGACATTGATCTTGGAAACAATTTATTGACTATAGCACTAAATGTATAAACAACAAGGTAAAAAAAGAGGATAATGTCAAATACAACTGCATAACAAGTGAAATAATCAACAAAAGGAAAAGGAGATGTACAAAATAGGAAAACTAATCTGCAAATCATATATCTAATACATAATTAATATTCAAAATGTATAAGCAAATCCTCCAATTTAATTTCAAAAATAACTCCATTAAAACGAAAGCTCTTTCTCTGGAACTTTATTCCATCTAAACAAAATAACAGCACCTTCTGTTTTCCTTACCCTTGTTACTAGATGATTGTAGAGCTTGTTTGTAAAGGTTGATACATTGTGTTAACTTGAGAAGTGCTTCAGCAGGGCCCAGGGTCTTTACTTTGTGATATTCTCAAACTGTGTAAGAGGAGGGCTTCCAGATGGTGTGGGTGCTACACCTACTGGAGGGGGTTAGCCTGCATGCAGTAAAAGGGAAAGGAGGAATGACTGGTTCTTTGGAAGAGCTGCAGTATTTGCCTGAATGCAGACTTCTGGCTTCTGGAACAGACTGTTTGGCTTTAGCCTGGGAATCTTCAGCCTTCTGGTGCAGACTCCAGCCTTCCAGCATAGATTCTTCCACACTGCATCTCAGACCCATCGGCCTCCTGATGCAGATTTGCACAGGACACTGCAGTGAGCTCCAGACCTTGGGCTGGACCCTTCAACCTGCGGCATGCAAACACCCTCTGCACACTTCCTCATCCAACTCTGGGGCTGACCCTCTTAAGCCAATCTTGTAATTTCCTATGCATTTGTATATCTTATGTTATATCTATTTCTCTAGTAAATCCTCACTGATTCAATATTACTCTGAGAATTCAACTTAATAGCTAATACCTGTGCTCTCCAGTGTATGTATAATTGATTCTGCTCCATAGAAATAAATTCACTGTTAGATGGCAAATTATTTTCTAATTTCACTTCATACTAAGTTATAATTTTGAAGGTACATTAATTAACTTTTAATTTTTATTATGATAATTTTATATTCAAATACAGTTTTATGAAATTGTGAAAGAAGATATTATGCACAATTTATCAATTTTTTCTCCATGGTAACATTTTGCAAAACTATAGTGCAGTATCAAAATTGCAATCTTGACATGTATACAAATATTTAGATTTGACATTTCACTTGTGCTTGCTTACATGCATAAGTTTATTTCTATATATTTTTCTTTCATTGAATTTTCACCAATACTATAAATGTCTTTGACTTTAGTGTGGTGATATTCTAAAAAATAGATCTTTCATGGCATACAATTCCATGTCAACAAAGGTCCACTGAAAACTATGTTTGTGTAAGATAAGTGGAATTTCAAGAGAATAAAGGATGTTGACAGAAAAGCAGATTTACTTAACCACTTGAGAATACTAAAGCAATTTCCACATACACTGAATAAGATTTTATGTCTAAATCATACATGAATTAAAATTTTATTACTGTTCCCTGAGGAACATTCAATGAAATGAACTTTTCTGACTTCTTCAGATGTTACATAAAATGCAAATGATACTACAACACATATAGTAAATTTTTGAACTGATTATAGATAGAATTGAGTTGATGCAAATACTGATAGCTACCTTGTGAAGCATTATATTGATCAGCTTTGTTTCCAGTTTGTCTAATGAAAAATCAACCAGAACTTGGACCAACTTTGTTGGTTTCCTAGGGAGTAAAAATATTAACTCTCAGATCCAGAAGATTTCCATTCTCAAGGGAGACATGTCCTAATAAGAAAGTGTCTCAGACCAGGTCACGGACATTCCAGGTCCCCAACACAGTAAAGAAAACTGTTCTTCAGGACTCTAGGAACTATGCTGCTTCACGTGCCAGGTGAGATGAAAAACAAGTTTTCTTAAGTTGAATTTGACACTAAAATTAAGACCAAAGAGACTTTAAATGAATTAGTGAATGGAGGAAAAAAGGGAATCATAGGGTTTTGGGAAGTAGTTTCTTTTTTATTTTGTTTTGTGAAATCATCCATAATATTTTAGACTCAAAGCAGATGGCTGTGAGTCACATAGAATGAAATGGGTTTAAAGTATTTCTGAATGGGTGATCTCGAATACTATCCATACCTACAGTTCACATTTTGAGGTTCACCACATTATTGAACGTAGCATTTTTTGGTGGTAAGAGTTTAGATTCTGAAAAGACAAAGAATCCATGAACAAGACACTGAGAGCAAATCAGGCAGTAAATGAGTTCAGGTGGGGCAGGAACACACACACACACACACACACACACACACACAAGACTAGGCAGAGCATGTATTTCTCAAACGGGAAATGAGTTTTCTAAACCCTTTCTTTTGAACCCAGCAAAATTCTAAATAAAAGGGAATGCACCCATGGAGCTATGAACTTATTCTTAGTTTTTTTTTTCACTTTTTCCAGATCACACAAAAAATTTAAATTAATCCCTCTCACCCAAATTAAGCTAAATTGATATTCTGATCTATTGAATGATGCTGGAAATGAAATAATGCAGCAACAAGAAGAAACTTTATGTCTGTTATATTTGATATCAAAATAAAGAAGGCCTTGAATCTTTTATTTTTTAACATTTTCTCTAAGATTTTTCCCTTCATCAAGAATCAGACTTTAGAGGCATTTGAAGTAAATTACAAGGGAAACAATGCATCTAAGAAATAACATATGCTCCCAGGCAGGGAATGAAAAGTTTTGTTTTGTTTGGTTTTGCTTTGATTTTTGAAACAGGGTCCCACTATACAGTTTAGGTTGGCCTTGAACTGACTATGTAGCCCAGGATGGATGTGAACTCGGAGAAATTCTCTGCCTCTGTCTCCCAAGTACTGAGTTACAGGTGTGCACCACCATGCTCAGGTGGGAATGAAGATCTTGAAGTGTGTGTTTGTAGGAAGATTCACAAAAGTATTGTGATGACATTGGTGAACAAACGAAGGTGAAAAATTTGGATGATTAATGCATGAAATATTTAAAAGTTTAATTGCATGTAGGATGATTATATAGAAACATAATGAATATGTATGCAACATGTGTTTAGTTTCATAAACACTGGAAGTGTTGAGAGATGACCTTAGAGCATATGTGTGCCATGAAACATGTGAAGGAGGCTCAGGTACATTCAGTACATGTTATGTCTACAAAAAATAAATTGTATATGATATAATGGAGTTACACTTCATATTTTACATAGTGTGTGTTATAGGTAGATATCTAGTACATATCTTTTATTTTTAATGAAACTAGTTCATATTACCAGTTTTTATATTTGCTATAAGCTTAAAATCTATTTAGAAGTTAGACATCTGGACAAAATCATGTATCAAGGATTTGGCTTAATAAAATAGGAGCAAATGATCAATACTGAACCAAATCTGTGGAGTAGGCTGGAATAATGTTCTTGTTTATTATAGAAGTGAAAACAACTTTTCACTGTCAAACATATAATAGTCATTAAGAAAAAAAAACCTTCATGCATTATTAAATAAAATTTTAAAATTTCCCCATAAATTTAGGAGTCTATATGCACTTTGGATAAGTACTGAAAATCTACAGTCATGGTTTTTACAGTTTGAATTTTTCAGAAATATGTTTATCTTTTTATTTTCCTATGTGACTAATTTAAGAGAAATACGTATTTTATTAATTAAGTTGTTGATTAACACAATTCTTCCAAAGCTACATAATGGCACTCTGAAAAAGATGAGTTCCTCACAAAGGATATCGCAAATTTGTTGTTCAATGTAAGTAAAAATCAATTGGTTTAAAATAATAAAAATATACCCCAAGAGCACCAAAGCTTCTTTTTAGAGAAAACTGTCAAATTATTAAGTCAAAAACATAAAACATTTCCAAAATGACTATATATATTTTCACTTTCTACACTCAACTCTCAGTGGAAAAACAAAACAGAGTAAAACATGTTATGAATAATTAGTCCAGCATTTATCATTTCTGGTCAAGACTGACAGGAAATTCTAGAATAATGCAGTACTATACTAATATAGAAAAGTGGGATTCTGCATTATTTTAATTAAAGTTTCACTTAAAAGATTATTTTTTCAATTTTTCATTTTAAAATATCACAATAACTTTGAGACAGAAAAAGTGAAAATCAAAATGTCTTGCTGTTTCTAGGAACATTTTCACTTTTGTCTGTATGAAAAGGAGCGATTTTGTGCATTACTTGTGTAGAGATAAAAGTAATCAAACTCGAAACAAGATGTAGGCCAGAAACTGGATTCTGAAAGGTAGGGGCACATTGCTATCAGAGAGACTTTTTTAAGATGCACGCTAGAAAGTATAATGGATCTCAATTCCTATAGGTTTAAGTGTACATTATTTACCATGGCGTATGAGGTTTTCCATGACCGGGACTTTGCCGTGCTTTCTAGCCTCATTTTCCACCACAGTGCACCTTATTATATGATGCTTTGTACCAAGCATTTTAGGTGTATCAGCAAAGAGGGAGGCCATGAGCTTCATTATGACTACCACTGCCAATTGTATTTACTAAATAAGATTTATGTCAAAGACTATGTGAAGGTCTGTGGGAAAAGATAAAGATACATAGATCATGATCACTGCTGTCCATCACATGTGCATCCAGTAGAAATGACAGATATTCATAAGAAAGATAAAAGGAATATAAACTAGGTATGTACTAAGTGTCCAAGAGTAGTTGTGATAAGAACAATCTCCAGACAAAGATCTCTATCCATATTGTACTTGAGGTTTATGTTTTAACACACACATGCACACACACACACACACACACACACACACACACACACATACAGTGTGACTGAGGGCAATCAAGGAAAAGTAAAGAGGAGATAGTTAATGTTTATCTTTGCTTTCTTTGTGAAGACATGTTCCATGGCTGTCTATTGCTGATTTCTCATCTCCCAAACTGTTATTCATTACAATCTGATTTAGGAATGCAAATGAACAGATACGAGTAAATGACTGAAGTTCCTTGAATGCTTGGCTCTGGAACTTACAAGAAGATGCTTTACAAGTTCAAATGTATTACTGTGACCTGTGGTGATCAGTCTGTATGGAAGCACGAAACTGGCCTGTAGGATTGAAGCCATGGACCAGAGTGCAGAACACGAAGAGCCTGTGCTACCACCACTTCCCTATGGATCTCATAGTAGAGACTCATGCTAATTAATTCAACAAATGAACATTTTTAAACACTGTACTATATTAGCAATGAGGAGCAGGTTGAAATGTGCCTATCTGAAAATTCACAAGAGTTGAGACATATGATACAGAAATAAATATACATTCTGATAAAAACAACAGTAGCGAAAGGGAGAATGCACCAAAAACAAGGCTCAGCATGCCATATGGAGAGAGGTTTTGCAGAGAGAATAATGTTGGTACTTAATATAGAAGATAAGCAAAAACATGGCTTGCAGAGGTATAAAAGTAGAGGGGATATTACCTCTTTGTCTCCTGTGCCTCCACTTGTCTATTTGCCTAAGAGTAGTAACTTTTTGCTATAATCCTTGTAGGGAAAAGAAAACTGAAGCTTTTCAAAGGGCTACACAGTGGAAATAAAGCTTATTTCTTTTCTTTGAATTATGGAAGAACTCTGGATAATTTGATCAAACAATAAATGTTCTATGTTAGGTACAAATGTACAATAGGAAAGATTAGTTTTGAGTTCAGTAATGAAAAAACTGAGGGAATGTACTCAATATATAAAAATCGTACCATCAAATATTAACAGGTGTTTCTGGGACATTTCATCCTAGGACAAGAATGCTCTTCTGGCATCATTTTTTCTCCTAACAGCACCAGCTCCATCTTCTCCAGCTTCCTGGTCACAGGTATTCCAGGGCTGGAGGCCGCACACATTGGGATCTCCATACCCTTCTGTGCTATGTTCCTCCTGACCTTGGTGGGCAATGTGACCATCATGACAGTTGTCTGGAGGGAGCACAGACTCCATGTGCCCATGTACCTCTTCCTGGCCATGCTAGCTGCCTCTGATCTGGGCCTGTCCCTCACCACCTTCCCCACAATGCTGCGCATCTTCTGGCTCAATACTTGAGAGCTGACCTTCCCTGCTTGCTTCACTCAAATGTTCTTTATTCACACCTTCCAGGATGTTGAGTCAGCCATTATTCTGGCCATGGCCTTTGACCGCTACGTGGCCATTTCTCATCCATTGCACTATTCCTCCATCCTCACTCATAGGGTGATTGCCAAGATAGGTTTGACTATTGTTGTTCGAACTTTGACACTACAGGTGCCTCTGCCTATCCTCTTGAAGAGACTGTGCTTCTGTCGCTCCAATGTACTTTCTCATTCCTACTGCCTGCACCCTGACATCATAAAGCTCTCCTGCTCTGATACCAGGATCAATAGCATCTTTGGACTATTTGTGGTGCTCTCCACCATGGGACTTGACTTCCTCCTCATTCTCCTTTCTTATGTGTTGATTCTGAAAACTGTGCTGAGCACTGCATCCCGTGGTGGGCGCTTCAAGGCTCTCAACACCTGCATCTCCCACCTGTGTGCAGTGGTCCTCTTCTTCACGCCCATGATCTGCCTGTCTATGCTGCACCGCTTTGGCCGAAGGCTTCCTTCCCACATCTACGTGACCATGGCCAACATGCACTTCCTCATCCCTCCCGTCATGAACCCCATTGTCTATGTGGCAAAAACTAAGCAGATTCGAGACAAAATCCTAAAACGCTTCTTTAAAAGAGAAGTATAAATATCTCAAGTCAATTTTATAACTTAAATCTTACCAAATGAATATAAGCCTTCTAAGTGACTGAAAGACAGTCATACATGTATCTCTACATCGATATAGAAAAAAAATGGGTGAAAAGTTCATAGTACATATTCCTGCAAATTTCATAACCTGTAATTTTTTTATCCTTAGCTGTTATTAAAATTTGTTGTGTAAATTGTATCTTATATCTGCCTTTTATTCCCTATGTTGTTTTCAATTTCAAAACATTTGCCAAGGCGTTATAAATTTACAAAACATCACCAAGGCATTGCCCTTAGCTTTTTAAGGATGAATGTAGATTGTTGTATACTTATTTATTTAAATCCAATAACTACCCATTGCTTACATCAATATTTACATGGCATTTCCATATATGAGGCATCTCTTCATTGATTTTTTTATAGTTCACTACTTCAAATAAGTTGTGATTTCTAGAGAAGTGTTTTAAAATAGTCATAGTGATTATGGTCAGTACTTTCTTATTCCAGTTGGGTGAAATAATATTGGGATAACTAATCCCTATCAAATCATTTTAAAAGGCAAATTTTAAGAAATGATATTGCCTTTAGTATGGCTGACACTGAGTCTCAGAGAATGTAATAATCATTTCTTAAATGGCTAAAAGACCAAATAATTATTTTCTCATGTATTTTTTAACCTTTGAAAAGTATAATAGTGGCATCTTTAACCTGTTCTTGGAGCCTTCAAATTTGCAACTTTTAGAATAAAATTATTTTTTAAAATTTTATTTTATGGAAAAATGAAACAAATTTTCTAACAAGAAGTAAAATACTTGACATATATATCAATAAAGATTATTGTTCATTCTACAAATAAAATCTTATGTGTAACACAGATAAAGCACATTCACAACATCATGCTGAGAATAATCTAAATTAAATGGCTTACATGACATAATAACTAGGTAGTTATCTTAGTCTTTATTCAGCTCAATGATATGTGACTGCATTTAAAACGTCTGTATTAATCATGAAATTTTCAATACATTTACCTTACATTTTCCTTTTCCAGTGGTACGTCAGTTTATGAACTTAATTCATTCTACGATTCTGGGGAAAATGGATGACTTCATGTTCATACTGGGGATGATGGCCACAGATGTATTTGTCACCAAATTTGAAGTTGAAAAGTAGAAGAAAAATTTTGCTGGATGCTTCTGTTTGTGAACTGAATTATTCAGGAAGAGAAGCATTTGTGAATCAAGATGTTACTGTATGTTTTACTCATACTTATCAAAAGACTGTGGAACACTCTTCAGGCTACCTATTAATAATTATTTCTTTGAGACTTTCTTCTCCAGAGTAACTATTCAGTGCTTTTTTGCTGCAATTAAAATGAAAAAGGGTTACATTTCAACATTCATCAAAGACAAAGAAAATTCCAGGTGAATCTTTGGCACAGATGTAATTTTCCTACTTAACTATAATCAATGCCATAATTTTTACCACCTCTATAATCATCTTTTTCATTGTCACCATTTTGTTCAGTATATTCAGTACTTATATTCATATTGTGTATTGCTACATCTGCAAAAACATACCTTGGTCATTCTCTTTGGCCTCTTTGTACCCTTCCATTCTCCCCGTGATCCTCTTCCTCGGTTCTGAAAATGCCTGCCTGTTTGTATCCCGCTCTTATACATATAGTTTTGAATTATAATTAAGGGTAACATTAATTTTTTTATATTGGAATGATTACAAATAAGTGTTCCTTGACACATTTGAGGTTTTAATGCTATCAATATATTGCTGAAAGTCTTAATAACTCCACAGCTTCAACTTCAAACTTCGGCATCTCTTCTGCAGTTAATTGTGGTTCATGACATTCCCTTCTTTCATTTCATATGCATGAAATTACTTATTTCTGCACTGTTTTTCCAATATCAATCAGATAAATGTATTTCATTTATTCAAAGATCAAAGTTCACCATTTAGTTAACTCCTCTTAAAGTAAAATAGGACTTTTTAATTTTGCCTTCTAACTTATGACCTCTTTCTCTTATTGACATTGTTATAAAATATTTCAAGGAAACAAAATACACAGAAAAATAAATTAAAGGCCAATATACTTTTTCTTTTGTTCTGCTAGCTTCAGAATTTTTAAGTAAAGTAGAATTCACTTAATAATAGGCCTCAAAGTAAATTCCTAAATAAAACCACATGAAGCTGAGCCTGTTGTTTTTCCCTTTCTCCTTTCATTGTTTTTAGTTTTGTTTTTATATGTGCATGTAACTATCATATTTTCTTTCTCAGAAACGTTAGAAGCTAACCATGTTTCAAACATGCTGAATGAGTACACTTCTAACACATACTGAGTGGGGACATGCTACCTTCTTGAGATGACAGGAGAGACCTAGAATAAAAGAGTGCCAAGAGTGGGTTTTACTAGGTTCTTATTTATGGTTGCAACCATGGCAATACCTATTGGCCAAAGTCTGAGGACCACACCTGTGGAATATTAAAATAGGTAGTGAGTAATGCTGTTACTGTCTATGCCCTAAGCAGAATCTCTAGAAAAGTAGGCTAGTAGACCTTGTAGACAGGAAATTTATAGTGTATATCTGTTGTCTGGTCACATAGCAGATACACTTTGAGGTACCCTAAGAAATCACAGGCTCCAAACCTCAAGCAGGCTTCCCTGGATAGACACACCTTCCATGTGGCAGTAACAGGGATGGTGAACCTTTCAGAGCTTTCAATACAACCAACAGCCCACTGTGGCACACACGCCATAGGTTCACCACCACTGATTCACAGCTCGAAGGACTGTTGCAGTAAAGAAGAAATAATTGGACACTTGCACCTGGCTAAAGTTTTGCTACATTTACTTCCTTTTTGAAAGATAACAAATATTTTATGTGAACTTTTCTTCATACACACTTGTAGCATTTTTTCAATTTAAAAATGTAATGGATAGCATAAGTATGTTGGAGTGCTATACCCATGGCATGGAAAAAACTACCTGAAAAAATCTAAAATTTTTCAAAACAGATAAAAATGTAAACATTAGAGTGTTCTAGTGTTTTTATATCAGCCCTAGGATTACTTGACTACTAGTCCAAAATGTGCCTAAAAAATCTTTCTGTAGACAAAGTGTGCCCAAGAAGTATAGGATATATGTAATTTAGGTAGAAGATAACCTCTCTGTTCCCCTCTCTGGAACATCTCTTC
Source organism: Dasyprocta punctata (assembly GCA_004363535.1). Classification (NCBI taxonomy): domain Eukaryota; kingdom Metazoa; phylum Chordata; class Mammalia; order Rodentia; family Dasyproctidae; genus Dasyprocta; species Dasyprocta punctata. Next base: position 1,225 of record RJWM01041434.1, on the reverse strand, counting down.
AGAAGGCAAACACTCATTCTTACGTTAAACTGATTAGTAAAATTTTAACTCAGTTGTTCCCAAGCAGACAGAAAGAAAGCCAAAGAATATGATGGGGACACAAAGCTGATGGCTTTCTTTTTCCTCCATTAGTTTTCTTTGCCACATTAAGTCTTAGCCTTCAGTATATAGTTACCTTAACTTGCATGAGTCCTGCCAGAAGACCACTGGGCAGGTGACTCACGGCCCATGTGTTCATCGTGCATCTGAGATTTTTTCTTGTTTGTTTGTTTTTGTTTTTTGTTTTTTGTTTTTTTTTTTGCCTCATTAGTAATTTAGGCTTTAAATTCCTAACCCATTCATGTCAAGCTCCACACCTATGCAGTTGAAACTTGTGCAATTGAAATTTGTAGAAATTTATAAGCTGAGTATAACACACTCAGCTTAAAACTAAGTTAAAATTCCTTCCATTTCCTACTAGTGAATCTTTTTATATATCTTCCACCCTTAAAATCCTTCTTAAGAAGGCAGGAGGAAATTCCTCTGAAGACAGTAAAAGAAAATAAAGGGAGAATCCAACTCAAAGTAACGTATATGCTGCTATAACGAAGAGAAATTAATGAGAAGTAAATGTAGATGATAGATCAGTTTTTAAAATTACAATCATAGATATAGTCGTGTATATATTCCCTTCAAATTTCAATTTATTTATAATTTATGAAAAAAATCTGAATTAGAAAGAGAGGAATGCTCTTTTGAAGAATATAAAAGATTTCTTTTCTTTTTTTAGTTTTTAAAACTATTTTAACAGTATAACAATTTTTAACACAACATGGTCACATTCATTGTGGGAAACTTGTTCATGTACATAATGCATCTTAATTCTTTTTTTCTTTTTTGTCCCTTCCCTTTTTTCAAAGGGGAACAAGAAATGGAGGGAAGATAGAGGGAAGGAAAGAAAAAGGGATTTAAAAATAAATTAAAGGAGCCCTACATGGTGGCACAAGACTTTAACCCCATCACTCAGGAGACCAAGACACGAGAACTGTTGTGAGTTTGAGACCAGTCTGGGCTACAAAGTGAGTTCAAAGCCAGCCTGAACTACATAGTGAGACCCTGTCTCAAAAAACAGGGCTGGGGATTTAGTTCAGTGTAAGCGCCTGCTTGACAAACACGAGGTTGTGAGTTTGATCCCAGTACCAATAAAATAAAATAAAATAAATAAAATAAAATAAAATAAAATAAA
>RJWM01041433.1:0-14892 GCA_004363535.1 Dasyprocta punctata | reverse complement strand
TTTCCTTTGATTTTTCATCCTCCACCTTTCCTGCTATGTTTCCTTTAGAGGCGTTTAGCGATTCCCCGATTATGAGTTTCATTTCAATTCTCAGTTGAGTTAACAGTGCTGCTTTAATTTCTTTCATAGCTTCATGGAGTTGTCTCCCCACTTCTGTTGTCAACTCCTCTGAGAGTTTAATTTTTGGACTCCTGACCATGTCAGCATTAGCGTCCCCGGGATTGGTTCTGCTTGTATCGGAGTCCGGAGAGCGCCCTCTGCCTTTCCGTCTTGGCATTTTCCTGGGCTTGCCCGTGAGGCCCTGTTGGTCCACTGCCTCTCCCAAGCCTGTTTCTGCTCCGCGAATGTCTACGGCTCGCAACCACCTCGCTCCACGGTCGACCGTCGGCTCTATTGTCGTGCCACACCACCGCAATTCTCCCGGCAACTCCACGCATATCAAGAGCACCTGGATCGTACCTTCTCGGCTCGGCTCGGGTCGCAGCGCTGTTTGGATTCCGCTCCGCACAGAGGTGCTTCTGGTCTCCGCCTTTGTTTATTTCATTCTTTTACTCTTTCCGTGGGCTACAGTCCTCGTTTTAGATTCTTCTTGGGTCCAGAGGACTCATCTCCCTCTTTTTTCCTTCTCTCTGTTATTATATTAGTTTATATTCCAGCATTTTGATGGTATATTCAGGGAGCCTCCCTGTCACGGTGTCTTCTGGGCGGCCATCTTGTGTCTAAGACTTTAAACTTCCACTTTAGATATATTTTGTGGATGAATGATAAAGCTTTTGATATTGTAACTGGGTCTGCCAATTAGCTTGATTACCACTAGCTTTTAGTAAGAAAATAGTTTGTTATCTTATAACCATGGTGTGTTTTTATAAAAAAAAAATTCAAAACTTCAAATATACTTGTTAACTAAGCATGAATTAGAAATTCACAGAATCTGCAATTCTATTACAAGTAGAGGAAAATATCAAGAAAAAATGCTAAACTGAGGAGACCAAGTTTTCAACAAACAAGTAACTGTAAATTGTAAGTATAAATATAGTTTAATTTACTGAATTTTTGGGTTTTCCTAAGGAAGAATCAAATTCAGGTAGTTTATTGCTAAGAAAATGTTATATACTACAATTGTAAAAAATGAAAAATTATGAATCTCTGCAATGATTATTTTTAGAAATTATTTCTTTAAGTTTTCTTAGCTTTCTCCATGTAACAACTTCTAACCCTTTACTCATGATTACTTATCCTTTAATTAAAAATCTGAGTACTTCAGTGAGAAATCCTCCTTCCATCAGAAAGCTGAATTCTAATTGCACACAATGTTGAAACTGATCATGCAACTAAGCTTTCTTGAGTATTGTTACAGTAGCATCAGATTCACCAACAAGTGTCTCAAGTAACGATATAATATGGGGCCCATTTAATGAAGGAATTGCAAAAGCATGAAATAATCAGGACTACCTGGTGCTACTGTCCTCCTACTACATGATATGTGAGTGTTGTATGCTACTAAGAAAGAGGAAGTACATGAGAAATGTAGAAAGAAAGGTTTTGTATAAAAAGGTCAAAAAGAATAGAAGGTAATTCAAGTCAGCAAAATAAACCTATGCAGGACCAAAAGTTCTGCTTTGAGGTTTCTGTTCTGTTTTGTTGTGTTTTTAATGAAAAGTGGGAAAAAGAAAGCTTGTAGATTAGTTACTCGGGAGTTGGGAATGAGAGATTTAGCAATGCAAATTTTACTGCCTACATTATGTTATTCAAGTAATATTTTTTCAAATCTTTCACTCATCTTTGATATGTGTAGCCACTGAAATAGACAGATGTTTGGCAACATTATTAAGAAATATCTTGACTTTAAGATTTTTCTCTCCAATGAATTATGATCTAAAATTTGTCTTTCTCATACTATTTTGTTACTTTCTTTACTTGGGAGAAGTTATTTATTTATATATATATATATATATAGGTACTTATCTTCTTCTCAATTACTAAAAGATTTTCTTTTCTGAAGTGCTCATTAATTACCTCCTCTATGTAGTCACTTAATATTATTACATGGAAGGGCAATTTAAACTTACTTTATGACTCCCAGAACACCCCCTTTCTGAGTACTTTTAAATTCTGTGTGCTTGCAAAAACTGAAATTTCTGTTCTACATAACAATATTTTTAAATGGCCATCATAGTACATACAATTACAGAATGTAATGAAAAACTTGTTTCACTAAAGATTATGTAAAAATAAAATCTGTATCAGATAAATGTACTTATACTGTGATGGGAAACATTTATGTCTCTAACGTTAGCATGAGGAACTCTTCAAAGTTGTCAGTTATAAAAGAAAATTACAGTTGTGGGTGTCCCATAAAACCATGCTCCTATGACGGATTTGCTGTTTACTAACATGCTTTATGGAATACATTCTGCTGTTATCACCAGTAAAGTATTAGGCTATGATAAGCCAACACACTGTAAAATGCTGACTTTCAGAGAAACTGTGCACACAGAAGAGATATAAAATAAATCTTGAATAACCATTGAGAATATTTTCAAACATGAATTTGCAATAAAAAAGTAACAAATATATTTTGAAGGTGATGGATTCATAAAATCAGTCTCACATTTTGAAAGGTAATGTATTTGAATACTAAATAAATTCAGTCTAATAAAGTTAGTCTTGGAGTTTTCCAAGAAATTAAAAGTAGTTTTCTTCTAACAGTTTTAGGAAAGCATATTTCTAAAACAATCTTTAATTTTTTTTCAAGCAGAACTAAAAGTATATTTTACCTTTGCTTTTGTTTGTTGCTGGTCCTTTAGTCAACCTAGTGCAAAGCAGAGGTTGAATAGCAAAGGATCCCCTCTCGGTTAAGAAAAACATGTCATTACAGGGGTGACTCAGTTCTCCAAGTTAACCAGAGGCTTGCATTAAATCTCTCTATAACCAAACTCAGGCTCTCTTAAAAGCATCTTAGTACTACATAAGTGACCATTGCTTTCTCAAAATACCCAATTTAAATTTACTGACAAGAAGGAGAAAGAAAATTGATTGAGACTTTAGTTAGAAAATAGGGAGGTTAAAAAAAAAAAGACCCATATATTTAAGATTCCCAGATTTGATAAAGGGGTCAAGTGATTTGTGTTCTATGTTTAAAAAAAAAATCCTAATGTGCTAGACTTGATGATACTAGACTAATGTACCCTTAATGGAATGTTAAGTATCAGACCAAGAAAATACAATGTGAATCTAATACAATTAATGGCTCAAGATGGTGAGCTGTGCACATCCATTTGTTTGTATATTCAGTCATTTTCAGCACAGGTAATTAAACAAGATAACTGTAAAGTGAAAAATCAAGAGTGGCAACATGGTTCAAACACCAAAAACAGTTGAAACTGACTAAGACAAAAAAAAAATTTAAAGCAACATAACAAAACAAAAACCATAGAAGAAAGTTAATTTAGAGGTATGAGTTGTTCCTTCCATTGGAAAGACAAATTGCAAGATTCAAAAAAAGGAAGTAGATAAATGTCCAATTATTGGAGTAACCAACTAAAATATTATTTCCAGGATAGCAAAACCAGTCAGACCATTCAACTTCCCAAAAGTATGTAGAAGGGTAAGCAACTCAAATATTTTACCTCAGAATGTGTAAATATCTCACCTATACAGGGTTCAGTCTGTATATAGAATCAAATACAAAAGCTACAATGGATATAGCTGTGTCACCACCCTACACAGGCACAAAACAGAAAACAAACGGTTAACTCTGAGGGAATGGCACTCCTCTCCCATGGCAATTTTCTTCTTACTTTGATAATTATAGGGATTCCTACCAACCTGTCTGTTTTTCTGCTCACATGCTCCAGATGGAATCTAACTTGTTAACACTCCCCATTCCTTTTCACAGAGTCCTTCCTCCCGTGCAGGGGTGAAGAACATGGGGATTCTTATGATAGATTTTTTCCAGTCTCTCTCCTTTATAAACATAAATGATGGCCAAGGATTGCCCGATAGTTATTACTAACCAATGATGTGAAAGAAAAGTTAATGGGAACAGCTGTTAACAGAGAAAATGGAAGCATGGTAAAGTATGTAGCAAGTAGCAACAATAAAAAATATAATTAATGTTTTCTGGAAGACTTAATAAGTTGTTGAGTCTACAAATCAAAAATAGGTTAGTATGAAAAAAGAGCAGTCACATTATTTCCCAAAGAATTCTTTGAGATTAATTATGATGGTCAAAATATGGCAAAGTATCCAGGACCCCTACAGAGTCTCCAATTTTCTGAAAGGTGTTAGGACACACCATGAAAAGAAAGAGCAAGGGAGAAAATGCCAGTGCAATGGGGAACTGCGATGACCAGTTGTTCACAGGGAACGAAAGGCCACAGGGCCATGAAGCAGACGGAACGTTGACATTTATTGATGGAAGAAAATCGTGAGGGCATTATTGGATAATTCAGAGGGTCGCGGTAGTCTTATGCTAACAAGGGTATTCATGTTGATCAGGATGGTGGGGAGTTTCAGTTTGCAATTTGGTTCAAAGGGCAGGACAAGGATAGCCTCAAACATCCCCTAAACTCAATTTATAATCTGTGGCCCTCAAAATAAAGACAAAACCCAGGCATGATGGCACATGTCTGTAATCCCAGCACTCAGGAGGCTGAAGCAGGAGAATTGTTGAGAGTTCGAAACCAACCTGGACTACAAAGTGAGCTCAAGGACAGCCTGAACTGCATAGTGAGACGCTGTCTCAAACAGACCGAAAAAAGTGAGGACCCAACTGATATTCTAGAAAAATGGTAAGCAAACTTGAAATAAAAAGAAAAAAGACAAACCTGGACTATTTGAGAGGAACCAAGACAGAGTACTGACACAGAAGAGACAAAACTCACCTAATGTCATAAATGAACAGAGAAAATGGAAAAAGGAATTCGTTTGAAAAATATTAGAAGAAAATTATTCTGGTCAGGAAAGTCTAACTCAGAAAAGAGCATCAGAAAGTCATTTTTTGTTTTGTTTTGTTTAGTTGTTGTTGTTGTTGTTGTTGTTGTTGTTTTTGGTACCAGGGACTGAACTCATGACCCTGTGCTTCCCAGGCAGGCACTTGTGCCACTGAACTATCTCTCTGGCCCCCATCAGAAAGTTTTGTAAATAATGTTTTTAACATAAAAATAAACAACACAAATTTAACCATACTTTCTGGTCTTCATTAATCATACTTTTTGGTCTTTATTAATCATACATGTGAGATGAGCACGTAGATTTCTTCTGATACAAAAAGAGTGGCACTATAAAAGTTTGTGTTCCAATGAAGAGAAATTTTTTAATAAAAAGGGATTTTTGAACAATTAATAAGTAAGAAACAATGTTGTCTTGTACAGTAGCCACATTGTCCTTGGTTAGGTAATTTGAGGTAGAGACATGCTACGTTTAGGCCTTTAACAGGTACTGCTTACTAAACTTCCATTTACTAAAGTTATATGCAATATTTTAAAGATATATTACTTATAGATGAGCCCTTTATTAATTTCTCTTGGAAAATTATTTTAAACTTAAGATAATTTAAATTGTGACCTTTCATTTTGGAAAGTATGAAGATATATGTGCTTGTCTTCAGGATTAATTTAGTATCCTCTCAATTTTATAAAAGTGTTGGTTAAATGTATCCTCTGGACACCCAACTTCATGTCCTACAAAATAAATTGCAATGAAAATTGATGCTTTTGTAAACTGTTTTTAACTTGAGCAGATATTTTTCTTCACAAATGAAATATGAAGAATCCATTATTAGAAATAAGGTGGTTCCTTGCATGTTAGTTTCTTTTGCTTTCTATTAAGTTCAGGCGCAGTAAAATTTGGTAATATTTTCTTATTTAGAAAAGTTACATGATTATTTTGGATGAGTATTGGGTTAGTTCTTATTTTCTTTTGTGTATCTATTATACAGAAGAATTTGTTTCAACTACCTCAATCCTGACTAATTTAAACAATGAACCAATGTGTGTTCTATATTTGAAGTATTAATTGGGCAAAATTGGGTTCAATTTGTCATTCATGTCATATTTATTTCTTCATTTTCAAAATGGTGATAATATTGAATAATATTTGCCTTTTACTACTTTATTGGAATACATTCAATATCAGAATTCTGACATAATAATTTACTTATAATGACTTAGTAACAACTGTAGTAGCTATAAAAATATTTTGTGCTTAATCATAAAAATCTAATTCCTATAATAACCACCTTGATGCAACAATATAATAAGAAAACAGGAATTTATCAAATAGTCCTCAGTTTAGCTTACTATATTTCATCACCTCTTTAACTTTTACTTCTCCCCCAAATGAATGAAGGAATAATGAATGAATGAATGAACTAACGAATCAAAGTAGAAATCCAAATGTGACCTGCCTATTAAACTTCTATATGTAAGCCAAGATGGAATACATATAAAAATTTAATATTTGAAAAGGAAAATATCTTTCCTAATTTAAGAAGAGAAATAGTATTATAATTTTCTTTGAGTCTTCATTAACAATGATTGGGATTATAATTAAAGCCTGTCAAGTGACTACATGAATTTTCAAATTGTGATCTACTGAAAATTAATGAATTACATGGACATAGTACAATTTAACTAACCAACAATTATCAAATAGAAGAATTTTCCAGTACAAATTCCATTGTGTGAGATTTATATATGACTTGTCTTCTGATATTGATGATAGCCAAATGAATGTCCAAGATCCGTTAGATAAAAATAAGACCTACGGCACTCATTAATAGACATCATGTCCCTATAATCTGATCCTAGGGTCACTGTCTGGAGTACGAACAGTTATTTTGTTTTGATTTCTTATTCTTTTTTTCAAGAATGCACTTCTGATACATTTTCTTGATCTGCTCCCCCTGTCTGCAGGTCACCTCACTAGAGAGGCACAGTTGACTGAACAAAATTTCCAGTGCTTTCTCATGCTCCCTAATTCCTTTATTCTACTTTATTATTTTCCACAGCACTTATTATCACCAGATAACCTGGTTATTTATTATTTTTCATTTTCTGGCAAGAATTTAAGCTCCCCAAAGACAGATCTATCCATGTTTGCATCATCATCGCCTAACATGAAGTAAACTTCTAACAAGTAATTACTACACCAGTGAATAAAGTCAATGATTTTTTTAATTTTTACTTTAAAGCCAATAAATATTTTAGAAGAGTCTTGAAGTTAAAGAAAGTCAACATTTTCTACTGTTCAGTCAAGGGAAAATTGACATTGTAGTAGGGTATAAAAAATATTCAACAGAATCACAGATACGGTTATGTCAAGAAAAACTGGTAAATTAAAGTTAGCAATAGGAGCTTGGTTCTTCCAACTCAAGTGATCTGAAGAGTAATGGCAAGACTCTCCATGCCAGCCATAATAGCAGTGACACATAAATCCATCCTTCATGTCCATTATTGTCTTCAGTTTATTCTTTTCAGAAATGACAAACCTGAAGCTCTTGTTTGCAATGTATTTCTTACTGCTGCTTTCAGGCATATGCAAATAAAAGGAGGATTCAGCTGTTTTTCGAACACATCTTCCATGGTTGTTACATAGACTTTGACTGCAGAGCTTGGCTGCAGATGTCACATTCACAGCGTAGGGACCCAATGGCCCTTGAATAGATTGTTGCACAGATAAGCAGGCCTCCTGTAAGAAAGATAGAAATCTACTTAAAGCAATCTCACAACGTGATTCTGTTATCCAGACATTGATGCCTGAACTGTAATGGTAAGGTTAAAGAGAATTTCAGTAGGTTAATCATTTAAATGAAGATAAGCCTTTATTCATGAGTGTGATAAACTATGCCCCAACCCAATTAGAAAGACTATGGATTAGAAAGACTATGACCCAACCCAATTTCATATCATGTCCAAGGAACAATGACCCTACATTTCCCACTTGAGATTAATCCCTCATGTACATAGATATTTCTACTAACATTTTAAATATGATTTAAAAATTTTAATTTTAATTATAGATCATATTCAAAGCTGAAACACATTAGGCTGGGTTTTTCTAACACTAAGAGATTATAATGCTCCTAAAATTGATGGCTAGTCTGTCATCCACATTTTATAACTTTACTATATATATATGTGTGTGTGTGTCCATATTTATTATTTTAAACAATATGTGGCTGTATTGGTTTGACCCTGTGTCCTCCCAAGGCCTCATGTAATTTCAATGGGGCTGAGTCTGGCATTTGTGATTGGTTTGTTGTCTAGCACTGGGATTGGCAGTGTGAGTGCTGCACCCGCCTAGGGGTAAGAGCAGAAGGAACACGTCTTTCTCTTTCTCTCTCTCTGTCTCTCTGTCTCTCTGTCTCTCTGTCTCTCTGTCTCTCTGTCTCTCTCTCTCTCTCTCTCTCTCTCTCTCTTTCTCTCATCAGTTAGCGTTGCTGTTTGGCGGCTGCCATGAAGGGCTGCCCCACCACGGCATGCTGCCTTGGAGCCAGGTGAGTATGCACTGAAACCCCAGAGAACTATAAGAAATGAACCTTTCCTTCTCTAATTTTGGACATCAGGTATTTTGTCTCAGCAACAAGTGAAAAGTAACTAAGACAGTGATGTTTTTTGTGATTTTTGCATATAGGTGTGGGCTACATTTTTCTGGAAGTTGCCTTTTAAGTACATATCAGTTTAAAAATTTTTAAATACTGATACATATTTAATTTAACTCATATATACATATTTTTTCATTTTATTTCATTTTATAATATAAATTCACCATACTTTATTTATCTGTCAGTCTGTAGGGGGTCAAATATAAGAGATTGTTATATACAACAAAATGCCCGTGTCGCTTATACTAGGACAAAAGATCCAATGACTATAAGTAAGCACATCTTCCCACAGGTCAGCCACTGAGTACTGACACATCCACAACATTGGGTTTAACAATAGGTTACATTTCTTCTTATGGGTGATCACACTGTGCTACTTACAAGGACAGGCCTAATTGAAGTAACATCATTAGCTGACCCATAAGAATCTAGCTGTAAGTTTGATAAATACTAGCCTTGAGCCATACAAAAAGGACCAAGGTGCAAACCTAGTAGATTTGTTAATGAATTGAATTTTCCATTAATATCTCAGTCATTCGATCAATAATAACACTACTGCATAATTAAAAGTCAGTTAACTCAGAACTATGGGGTACTTTCTTAGTGACAGGAAATAAGCCCTTGGAGCTGTGAATCCATTTATGAAAGGTTTGGGAAATTCAAATGGAAAAATCATAAGGCAGAAGAAATCTCTTAATGTCAGGTAATTGAACAAGGCAGCACTTTATGCAATAGCAATTTCTACAGATCCTATGAGCAGCATCATTTGTTCCAAACACATTCGTTGTTAACCTTACATAATATTTAGGAACACATGCTGATTCAGGACAAGACTCCTTGTTTGAGGGATCTGAGGGTATTTCTGAGTAAGAAGTATAGACTAAAATGAAATAAGAAAATACCTGAAATAAGAAAAGAAAAAAAAATAAAGGAAGGAAAAGAGGGAGAAAGAGAGACAGAGAGACAGAGGCAGAGAGAGATAGAAATTTAGGGAAACAGTAATTAAGATAAATAAGAACACAGACAAATACAATCACATTCAACTTGGGCACCCCCCTTTTTATCCCAGCTCTACTTCTTGAAATACCTTCTTCACTTAGCTTCAAGAATATCTTCACTACATGCTAATTCTCTCTTTTCAGTGCCCCAGGAGCAAAACTTTGGAGTTATTCTTTGCTCTTTTCTCCTCTCACATTTAATACATCAGCAAGTCCTTCTCAGTCTGTCTACAAAATAGATCCAGAAGTCAGCCCTTGCTACTACTCCAGCTCATGTGCTATTCCTCTGGGTTAGATCACAAAGAGCTCTCAACTAGCCGAGCGTGGTGGCACACACCTTTAATTCCAGCATTCGGGAGGCTGAGGTAGGTGGAGCGTTGTGAGTTCGAGGCCAACTTGGGCTGCAAAGTGAGCAAGGCCAGACTGAACTACATAGTGTGACCCTGTCTCAAAAAACTAGGGCCAGGAGTTTGGCTCAGTGGCTTAAGTGCCTGCCTGGCAGGCGCAAAGTGTTGTGAGTTTGATCCCCAGTGTCACACACACAAACAAAAAACTCTCACCTGGATTGTTTCCATAACTTCCCAACTAGTTTCCCACAGTCTGTTCCAAATCTGGATATATATGAATAAACAAAAATTCCTATTTTACAGATTAAAATACTCTCCCAAGTAATAATTTGACCAAAGCAAAATTCAAATACAATTTAAATTAGAATAATACAAAAATTAGAATACTAAGCATTAAAACTTATGGACATAACAAAAGTATTTACCAACATTAAATGCTTAGTCATGCATAACTTTTCAACCAGGGAATTCACTCATCAGGCAAGAAACAAGAGATTTTAGCATGACCTTTCATTTGGACTTCTGGTCAGCTATCAGCAATGTTGATCGCTAGCTGGTAGAGTAGTAAGTAGTACTGCTTCCTACTCTTTCTGCTCCAGTTCTCTGCAACCTCTATCAATTTTCTGTTCCTGGAAGTTCTGTTTTACTTGCTACCTGCTTCAGTGGCCACCAATTTCCTAGAATCTAGTAAGTGATATTTCACCCATTATGTCAAACTCCTGACCTCCAATTTATCTATCTGCTTTTAGCTTCCAATTTTGAACCTTTATCCAAAAGAATGTGCCTGATCTGTTCATTTATTTTAGGATGGTTAATATTAAAAAAGAAAAACTAAAGTTAATTAGTGCTGGTGACATTGTAGAAAAATTGGAGCCCTTTCACGACGTTAGTTGAAATGTGAAAAGACACAGAAGCTACAGAAAACAATACGGAAGTTCCTCCAAAAATTAAAAAGAGAACTACCATATTATCTATACATACATACAAGCACATGGGCACAAACCCATGCATATTTATTGGTATATAGCCAACAGAAGTGAAACTATGATCTTGTAGAGTTATCTACCCTTCCATGTTCACTGAAAAATTATTCATAGTAGCCAATATATGGAAACAATGCAAGTATTGAATGGATTAAAATAGTGTGATATGTGTGTACAATAGAATATTACTCAGTCTTTAAAAAGATGGAAATCCTGCCATTTTCTTGTAACGCAGAGGAATCTAGAGAAGAATTTGCTAAGTGAAATAAAGAAATCATGGAAGGACAAGTACTGATTGATTCTACTTACAAGAAGAATCTAAAAAGCAAAACTCATAAAATCAGAGAATACAATAGTAGTTGTAGACAGTATCAAGGGATGCAAGTAAGGGAAATGGGTGTTGTTGTTCGAAAGTTCATTCATTCTAAATAAGTCCCAGCAATCTGCTGTATAAAATAGTTGAACCTTTATACAGAAATATTTTCCTCCCACATGCATTTCTTTCATAGGTAATGAATAAAATAAGGAATAATTTTTACAGAACTCACCCTTCTTAATTTGGATGAAATATTTTTAAAATTTTATATTCTTTTTTCATCATATATAAATTGTTATTTTATCTATTAAAATTGTTGCATGTAAATTTAATTCTAGTATAATTTTTAAATAAAGAACCTGAGTCTCAAGTGAATTAATATGCCCAAAATTACACCCTTAGAATATAACAATTGGTTTCTCACTTTGGGCTGCCAGATTGAAGATTCTTTTTCCAACCTTCTAACCACAGTGGCTGACACAAAGTAGATGCTAAACAATGTTAATCCCTGTACTTTTTGAATTTCATGAGTAAAAAAAATGTGGTGCATATTTACACACAATGCAATACTAATCTCATACAGAATAATAAACCTGAGTTATTTGTAGGAAAACAGATGCGCTCTGAGACCATAGTGTTAAGTAAAATAAACCAGATTCGCAAACTTGAATGTTGCATGTTTTCTCATATGTCAGACTCAAAGTATAAATAAGGAACAAAATAAAATATAGATAATAGGAATCAGGGATAAAGATCTTTCTCAAATGTGAAGGGAACCAAGAGATGGAGGAAGGAGGGGGAAAGGAGGGGAAAAGGATGAAAAAAGGAATGAAGATGCGTTATAAACATGCACCAGCTCCACACAAGGAATGTGAATATTATGTGCTTCAAACATATACTAATAAAAAAAAGTCAAGGCACCAGAAAATCAGCCACTGTTTGACTCCGATGTGACTTGTTTAAAAAGTCCCAATCTAGAGTATATTCAAGATACTGAAGAAAATAATTTCTTACCTTTGACGCAATATATTCGTGTCCTCCCCACAATATTATTCCTGCTGCTCCTAATGCAGCACTTTCACCAATTGTATGCACCAAGTCCTCCTAGCAAAGAGAAGAAGCATCAGGAGCAGTTTCCGTCAAACAAAATTTAGTTGTTGATAATTCAATAAGACTCAACCCTTTCAACCATGGTAAAGAACACAATAATTTTATCTTTGTTTGTAAAACAGAAGACTGAGAGATTAGGAAGAGACTATTCCACCTTGCCTTCCTAGTTTATTAAATACTTAGAATTTTTCAGACAACATTCTAGACACTGAGGTTATAAAAATGTAAAGTATTTCAAAACCTATTCCTGTGGTAATTCTTCAGAGTGATGTCTGAGACAGACATAAAAACAAATAGTGATGTTATAATAAACTATTATCTATATTAGTAGCACCCACAAATCATGTACAGAGCTGAATAAATGTTTGATTCTACATGGAAGAGTTTGAGAAGTTCCCTTCCTTGAACAGGTTTAACTTCAGATAAATCTTTCAGTATGAATTTCATTTTTAGAAAGAAGGCTAAGGGCAGGGGCTCATATGCAGGCAAGAGCATGGTTCATGAGAACAGTCAGTAACTTCTTGTGGTAAAGTACATGTGATTTGGGGGAGAAGTAAAAATATGTGAATTTTTGTCTATAAACAGAATCCAAATACAATTCAGCATTGAAAAGATATAAATTTATAACTTTAAAAGCCATTTTGGTGGATGTATAATCCAATACATTGTAAAGAAAGGTCAAGATTATTTAGTCAGAAGCACCAGTTGGGAGATGATAGAAATTGTGCAGTAAAAAAGATAAGGACCCAAGAAAGGCAGTGTCACTTTTCTAAAGAGGAAAAAGATTACAGAGTTATTTGTAAATTGAGTTGGATAATTTTTTAATTACCTAAGAAATAGTAGGAAGCGGTAAAAGGAGACATTCAGGTGACTCCCCAGTTGTAGATACTAAAGAAATTGTAATCTTCATTCTTTCCTCCCCTAAGCAGTATTAGAAATTCAGTGCAAAGGTGAAGGGTTCGAAGACTGGCATGAGTAAATCGCAATGTCACCACAGAACTTCCCTACATTAGGGAAAAGTTTCAGTAACAGTGGGAGCGAAATCTAAGGGAGCGAAAGTATTTAGAATTTCAGAGTTTCAGATTTTTTTCAAACTAGAATATCTCCATATACACAGTGAGATATTGTGGGGATGTAACTCCTAATCACTTTCCCATCCCTGGGACAAAATACCTGACACCCATGACTTAAAAGAAGAGAAGTTATTTTGGCTCACAGTTTCAGCCCATAGTAAGCTAGCTCCCAGGCAGAAACAGGATGGCAGCGGGGCATGCCAGAGGAAAAGATGCTCAAACTATGGCACTCAGTGAGAAAAGAGGGAGGGGAGAATATCTGGGAACAAGAATACACCTTCCATGTGACTTCCACAATGACCTACCTGCAAATAGTCCCACCTCCTAAAAGAACATTTAGGATCTGAACTCTAATCAATGGATGAAAACACTGATGAGGATGTTGCTGAATAATCCAATCATCTTCCAAGCCCATGAAACTGTTGGAAAATATTTTAGATCTAAGCCATAAGAAGACTCAAGTGTAAACACAAATTTATTTCTGCTCTATATAGACCTTATATGCATAGGCTGCACATAATTTTGTCCAACATTTCTAATGTGACTGTATTTTAACTGCAACTTGAGCTCAGGTGTGGAATTTTTCATTTGTGCCATCCTGTCAGTGCTCAAAATATTTGAGATTTGGAAGAACTTTACTAAGCTATACTACTACTCATGTTCTGTAATTTGTCTAATACAAAAAAATGGGAATTATTCTTTCATTGTACTAACAAGCACTGTATTATATTGCTTAAACATAAATCAACTCTTTTATTTAAACTGAGACACTTTTGAAAGAAAAGACCAGGAGAGTTTGATTTTAAAAACATATTGAAATTTCATGTTGCTTAGACAGTTGGAGGGGAAAAATATCAATGCTCTTTGTCGATTTGCAAACTATGAAAGGATACTGGAAGTCATGAAAATATTTTAAAGTAATTCTCTACTTTTTTGATGAGAGCATATGTTGTCTATTGCTTTATGATGTAAAGTTTGAAGATGATAACTCATAATTTACTTCAAAAATCAAGTAGTACAAAGAAAGAGAAAGATATTAAGGCATTCATGAAAATGTGACCATTTTCTATTTAGATGAACTATTTGACTAACTGGATCATTATTATTTTCTATTGTTAGCATTAACATTTCTAACACATTGTAGGCATTCAATAAATAATTTTGAATGAATAAACACTCTATAGTCTTTTCCCAAAAGCATTTTAAAAATGACATGATTTGAGAGACTGTTCATTTGAGCAATACTTTAGTAAGAAATCTGGGAAAAGCATGACTAATGCCTTAGAATATCCAGAGTACTGGATTTTAAAAGAAGGGTTTAATTTATTCTATAATATACCAGAAATTACAATTAGAACTAGTGGTATGCAATTATTGAGAGACAAAGTAAATTCAACATGGTTCAAAACTTCCTAGAAAGTAGTACTGTCCAAAAACGTAACTTATTTTCTGATACA
>RJWM01041432.1:0-14895 GCA_004363535.1 Dasyprocta punctata | reverse complement strand
CTTTTATTCCATCCAGATTACAGGTTTATTGAATGGTCTTTTCCCCCTCAGGTTGCTGGCCTGCATGCCAGGCAAGTACCCAGAAGCGTACTTCACTGATCTGCTAAGCATTTCTTAATCTGATCAATTTGACATATCACAACTAATAGTCACCCCACCCCATCAAGCAGATATGAAACCTAAATTTACATATTTTCCCAGTAAGAAAGATCACATTTTTAAGGTTGATAGCTAGAGTCCAGGCAATTAAAATTTTTTACAGCTGTCTGCAATTCAGTGAGCTTTGATAAAGGTTTAACTTTGGTGAAAGGTTCAATTGAACAAATTTTTTCTGTAGTACTGGGAACTGAACCTGGCAGTTTGTTATTGAACCATATCCTCAAACTTTTTTAAAAAAAATCTTGTGACAGACTCTTGGTAAGTTGTCCAGGCTGGGCTTGAACTTGTGATTCTTTTGCCTCAGCCTCCCAGAGTGGTTGAACTTTTTTTTTTTTTTCATCTAATTTGTGGGTCCTAGAGAGAATCTGCTTTACTATGGTGATCAGGAAGTCAAAAAGACATATGTCTTTGTTACTGTTATGAGTAGTGTCTAGATGTTCTCCCCAGTGCTCATGGAGTCATAGGTAGGACTTTTTGGAGGTGGCTGCATCTGGAGTGTGTGCTGCTGGGATCGAAGATATGGTGCTGGGAATGATTCACATGGGATGCTAGGATTCAGAGTGTGAGTGCTACCCACGCTAAGGGTGGGCAACCTGGCTAAAATATAAGGTACAGAAGAGCTGCTGTGTTCTTGCTTGTCATTTGTCACTCACTCCTTTCTGCTTTCTGCCTGCCTTGTTTTGCCATCGACTGTTTCTCCTCTTCGATGCCTCTCTGTCACACCACCCTGCCTTGGAGTCAGCCAACTATAAACTGAAACCTCTACAAACTGTGAGGCAAAATAAACCTTTCTTCCTTTAACTTTGAGCATCAGGCATTTTGTCTCAGCAACAAGAAAAGTAACTAAGATAATTACTTTCGCCTTGCTGAGACACAATACTCTACACCAACATCTAAAAGGAGAAAAGGTTTATTTTGGCTCACAGTTTGTCAAAGTTTCAGTCTGTAGTCCGTTGGCACCCTGACAGGGTGGCATGGCAGTGAGGCATGGCTGAGAAGGGTTGCTTATGATATGGTAGGCAAGAAGCAGAGAGAAGTCAAGACAGGAAGAAGAGGGATATAACTTTCTAGGCCACAGCCCAGTGACCACCTCCTCAAGGCTGTGTCTTCCAACATCACATTAGTTATAAACTCATCAGTGCACTCATCTGCTCATGAGTATTATGATTGGCTCATAGGATTCGGTCATCTTTCAAAAGCCCCACTTATGATTGCATGAAGCTTTGGGGGGACATTGAGATATAAGCCACGGCACTGTGGATGGCCTCTAACATGGACAACTTTATGTAGTATGGCCAAGGTAATGCAGCAGCTGGAGTGTATTCCTTTATATCCTGTACATGGAATGAAAAATGTGGTAACCAAATAATTTATTACAGAATTGAAAATATTTCAAGTCTACATTAATTATTACAATTATAGGACCTTACATGTAGTAACATTAATTTTAAATATTTTGATTAAGCTTTATTTAGAAGCTAGTTAGAAGTTAATGATTATTTTAATCATAGTAATATAATTAGTATCTATATAGTATATAATGACATATATATAATTCTTTTTTTTGAAAAATGTTTACCCACTTTTAATTAACCTTTGTATCATCTTAAATTTAAGGACTCTCTAGTTATTAGTATATAGCTAAATAAATTACCAATTCTGGACATTCTGGTGTAGCAAACCAGGCAAAGCAGTACCTCTCATCCAACTGACAATGCCTATTCTATTTACTATGCAGACTAAGGTCAACTCCTTACTTCTTATGTATTTCTGATTTTCTGTGGTTTCAAATATTGCTATAAAAAATTTGGTATCCTATATAATTTTACTCACTGAAGCCCAGGGAGTAGAACTTCATTATTACCCCTGAAATATAATAGGTGGAAAGAAAATTAAGCCTGCAGCCAAGAAGCCGGAGTTCTATCTAAACACTGTCATTAATTTAATTGTGACTTTGAGAAAGACACTTAATTCTATTGGTTTCTAATTTGTAAACTAAAAATTTAGATTGTGTGATTTTTTTATGCTACTTCAACTATCAAAATATTAGTTTTGGTTTTCCCTTAGCTGTATTAATTCTATCATTTTCAACCTGATAATTATTCTTTATGTTAGCATGAAAGCAAAATTGTTGAATATTTCTATTTAATTGCTGCATCAGTTGTTACACCAGCTGCTCTAAGATTTAGGCCAGGCTCTACTTTTTCCCTTTGTGTTAAACCTAGCTTTAAAGACACGTGGAAAGATGGCTTTATAACTTTTTACTAAGCCTTGGTCTTAGAGGTTTTGGAATCAGGCCGAATCAGGGCTTGAATTCCAGCTCTGCCTCATGCTAGTTGTATGAAGTTGGCAAGTCTGTCAAGTTCTTTAAAATTCAGTTTCCTTATTTATACCATTGCAATAATATTGCTTCCTCTTCATGTGATTATTGAAATTGTATGAAAAATAGTTTTAAAATGTTTAAAGTGATATCTAGCACAAAGAAAGCCCTAGAGATGCTGTTTTTTAACTTTTGCTACCATCAGCATCATCTTTGACATCATCATCATCATCATTATCACTCAACTTCATGTTTGAAATACTGTGACTGGTTTTCCATCACTTCTATCAAAGAACAACAACTCTTTAATATACGCAGTATATTTAACAGTTTACAAGGTATTTCTGCATGTCTAAATGTGATTTGCAATCATGTTCTGTGGTGAGAAGGATTCATATCCTCACATAACAGGTAACAGAGTCTCGGAGGGATTTAGTATCCTTCCCAAGGAACTAATAGAGGGCTGTGTCTCCTGCTTAGCTTCCTAACCCTGAAGTGCTGAGCACAGGAAGTCAAGTGAGGCAGCTAAAGGTGGGGTTTTCTGAGTGTCACCTGGGGTGAGTATCGGAACTGGGATGATGAAGCTTCTTTAGAGGAAATCTTGTGTTGATTTGAGAGAACATTTGTGTTCTATGATAGAGTGTACAATGCTTGAAATAAAATGGTATAAGATTTTTTTCCTCCTGGACACTGGTTCACAAATAGAGGTTTTCTCTCAAAATTCATTTTCAGCCTTGACTAGGATAAATATACCACTTAATAACACAGTGTCCAGTGTGGGATTCTAGGGTTTCTGAAGGGTCCCAGAGGTGGTGACTGAGAGGCTCTGAGTAGTCCCGGGACACAGGAAGGCCTGAGATTGTTTGCTGGGGTAGGACACAGGAACTGGCAAAAGAGTCACTCTGAGTCATTGTTCACACTTTCCTCCTTATTTGTCTTCCTGGAAGCACTAGGAAAACAGTAACTCTCATCCTCCTGGGTGCTTTGCTTTAAGAAATTTTCCATAAATGTGAAGAAAAAAGTGGATGCAGGACACCACAGTATTTTTCTTACAGTAATTTTATGCTTCAACTTTAAAATAATTCTGAGTTTTGAATTGCCTTTGTTTGAAAATGTCCTTTTTCTGAAGTTGTGGAAATGCTAGATGGCAGTTGATTTTCTTTAATTTGTTAACAGACCAAATAAAACATTGGTTGATATGCATTAGGAAAGCAATATTCTTTTTAAATTTTACATGTTCATAGAATCCAAAAGCCTCAGATTTAAGGCCATAGAGATGCACCAAAGCCCAGGATTATCTATGTGTCAGGAGGTCTGGGCATCTCTTCACTGGACCAGGCTCCCTTGACTGCTGCACTGTGAATAAGCAGAATGGATGTGATCTGGTTGAGTTTCTCCTGAAAAATTGTCTGATAGACTGTGAAATGTGACTGATTTGACTGATACTCTCATTTTCTCTTCCCTAAGAATAAGCCAGATTGACAATATTTAAAGGAGACATTCAATTGGTCATTATTGGCTGATTTAGCAATAAAACCAGGAAGCAGAATCTGCAAAATGGAAAATATTCTAACACCAGGAATGACAGATTATATGGCAAGCCTTAACAAGTTCAGGAAGTTTTTCCATGCCTACAGCTGATAACCTGCCTTTGCAACTGAATGAATGCTGATCAGGTCTGGACACACAGTCTGCTCTGAAATGAGCAGTGTTTAGCAGGGAGGACTTTTCCTTGCACCATAGTAAGGATATCTTTTAGACCAAGTTTTGTTGCTGCAACCAGAATGTTTGATGCTCACTGCTTAAATAGGAGAGGTTTAATTCTGCTCATGGTTTCAGGGGATTCAGTCCATGGTTGGCTAGTTCCAAGGTAGAAACATCACATCAGAAGGCATGATGGAGCAAAGTTATTCACTTCACAGTGCCTAAGAAGGAAAGCAGAGGACAGGACCAGGACCAGATATAGTACTCACCAGACATGCCCAGAATATGCTTTCTAATTCCCTAGGCAGCCTCCAAGTCAAGCAAATTGACATGCAGTTTAACTGTAATTGTTACTGAAGCATTAGCTATTATGGGATGATACAATGACAACTTATCTGTAATACACAATCACCACTTCTACTACATATTTATTTCAGACTTATAAACAAATAGCAAGTGAGATAAAGTTGTCTGCAAAGTGTTTCTTGGTTCACTTCTTCTATTTGCTGTGCCAGTCTGAACTTTAGAACATGGCAGTCCTATGGAGTGAAAAATAGATCATTTCCTTTGTTTTAACACCTTGATCATCAAATAACTTTTAGACTCTGGAACCGATTTGGGGACACCTGTCCTAGCTTTTTCTGCTATAATCAGCCAGTTTTCATTATTGGAGGTGGAAACTCACACCTATTTCCCCCTAGTAACTGGATGTAAGAAAGAAGAGATGGAGGAAAGGTTTCAGTCATCCTCAGATGGAAGACACTTGGCTTCTGGTCGTTCCCACACCATTTCAAATGGTAAGCAAAGCACCCTCCCACACCATTACCTAATAATAAAGCCAGGCAGTACATCAAGGCCCTAGACAAAAGGTCCATTAGGTATGCCTGTGATTAAAGTTGATTAGCTGGAAGTCATTGGGAATTATGAGTCCAAGATCAGTAGTGAATCAGATCCAATTTGCATAAACTATGAGGTGCTTCATTAAGGCTAATCATTTGCCTCTGTCATTTGATAATAAATCATCCTTCAATGGGGGCTCATTTAGGCTGAACTTGAGAATTTTGTCTCCAGAATTCTTCAGCACTGTTGAGATCACATTAGTTAAGCTCTTTGGCCTTAGTTCCTGGAGTAGTACTTGTTGGATCCCCTAGGTCAGTGCCGCATTTTCACAAAAGCTTCCTAGAAATCTGAACTATGGTTTATTAGAGTTCATATGCCAATGGTCAAGACTTATAACCAAGTGTGCTTCTCTTAAAGCACCTCTAGAGCAAGGCACATCACGTGCTGTGCTGAGTT
Organism: Dasyprocta punctata; assembly: GCA_004363535.1. Classification (NCBI taxonomy): domain Eukaryota; kingdom Metazoa; phylum Chordata; class Mammalia; order Rodentia; family Dasyproctidae; genus Dasyprocta; species Dasyprocta punctata. Next base: position 9,416 of record RJWM01041432.1, on the reverse strand, counting down.
ACTGTTTATTAAATGGTTTCATATATGCTTCTTGAGAATATCTGTTTAAATCTGGGAAAACTGACCAGGTTTAAGTGTCCAGAGCTCTCATATGGTTCATCTTTTCTTTGCAATCATCTGTGAGGCTGATGAGATGTTGTCTGGAAGGATTATCCTTTATTACCCATCATTTGTTCACTCTGTTCCCTGTGCCTGTAATACTCTGCTCACCTTGCCCACAGCCCCCTGTGCTTGTGCCCATTGAAACGCTTGTCACACAGCACTGTAACTTCCTTTTTACTCATTGTGTCTTCCACTTCTTAAAACTAGGAATTCCATGCCTACCACATAGAATATAATAAATGTATATGGGATGATATGTGTGAAGCATTGGATGGTGACTGTGATGGAATATCATACAGCCTGTTAAATGAAGATCTTAATCTCTATATATTGGCATGTGAAGATGGCCATATACTTCATAATATAGTTACTAAGCAAAAATAAACTAAAACACACATATGATGACCTCATTTTATTAAAAAATAGTGTTTCTATTTATACTCATAGAAAATATCAAAACTATAAATAGGTATCAAAAAGTATCAAGAAGGGCCTTCCCTTTATAAATTTCTATATTTTGAGTTTTAGATTGAGCCTGTTTGTATCATAAATTAACCCCTCCAAAAAATTAAAAGCCATGAAATTATGTATTCCAATTGCAAATTATTACTAGTCTTAAAATACCGTTGTAGTTTCCTAGGGCTAGTGTAACAAGTTACCACAAACATGATCATTTAAAACAATAGCAGTTATCCTTTTATAGTTCTGGATGCTCAAAGTCTTTAAAAAAGGTTTTGGTAGAGCCCTTTCTTCAAAGGCTGCAGGAAAGAATCTTTCTTTGTTCTGCAAGTATCTGGGGGTTGCTGACATACTTGTTTCAGGGGCCCATCGCTTCAGTCTCTGCTTCCATCTTCACTTGCCCTTCTCCGTGTCTTCAGGTGGCCTTCTTACAAGGACATCAGTCATTAGATTTAAGGTCCATCCCAATCCAATGTGACATTACTATTACTTAACTGATTACAATGGCAAAAATCCTATTTCTAGCAGTCATATGCTGAGGTTCTGAATGAATGTGAATTTTGGGGAAGACAGTGTTTACCTCAATGCAAACACTTATTAAAAGAGCACTGGAGTGGAGGTATCCTCCCCGCAGTTTGTGCTAAAATGCTGTTTATAGTACTAATTTTGGTTCCTTCCCTATAAGGGATAAAATATCATGTGGAGAGAGAAAGAAAACCAAGAGGAATTATGAATCGAATTCCTGAGTTTATTCTTTCTGTTACACAGTATTTGTATCAGAGTCAAAAATAAGAGCTAAATTTGAAAATTCACTAGCTAAAAGAATATGGTTTTACCTAGCAAAACTGCTGTCCCAGAAAGCAAGTAATTAAAGGACTTCTTAAAATAGCAGCCATAAAATTGACATCTGTGGGAGGCCACATGTTCTTCACTGTGCTTTTTAGTGAGACTCTTTCCTGGGTACACTGTCTGAGCCCTGGAGTCTGATGGCAGAATGAATACATCACTAAAGAATCTTGCGTTTTCTCCTATAGAATCTGTGAGTGTGTTTCTGGTGTACTAGGATAGTTGTGTCACATTAGGTGGAAGTATGAGTTTGTTTTTTTGTCTTTATTTGGAGATTGCATATGTTTTAACAATAAATGCATGGGTATCATGTTGACAAGGGGTGAACTTCTGCTGGCTAAATTTATGTCAACTTGGCTAGGCCACAGTAACCAGATCATTTGTCAAATATTCTTCTAGATGTTTCTGTGAAGGTACTTTTGTAGATGAGGTTAACATTTTGATCAGTAGACTTTGAATAAAGGAAATTACCTTAATGTAGGTGGGCCTCATTCAATCAGTGGAATATATGAACTAGCTCTTTAATAGAATTCCCTCTCTTTCTCTCTCCCTTTTCCTCTCCCCTCTTCTTTCTCTCCATCCCTCTCATGGTTTAACCATAAAATGTCCCTCAAAAGTCTCAGTGTGATCAGAGATGGCCCAAGACTGGTAAAGGGAGGAGTCCGAAGGAGGCCAGGGAAATTCAAACGGATCAACTCTCTTTCTCAACAGGTTTGGATAAGGAATGATCTTTTCCAATAGATTTTCTCAACTTGAATGACTATTTTTTCTCTACTCCAGATGCTCCTCAGAGACCCCCTATTGCTCAACTCCCTTTCACAGCAAATCTTTTTGTCTCACTATCTCTGCTCCCTCACCTGACCCACTTCTGTGATTTCCCAGGCTTTGGTCTTCCTGATGCCACAGTTTGTTCTCATCAAGATCCTTCATGGTCTTTGCCTTGCCAAATTCAAGGGTTGCTTCTATGTTCTTTCTTAACAGCACTAACCATTTGTTGTCTACTGATATAAGAAAGTCCCCCTTCAATGTCTGCTACAGTGCTCTTGTGCCTAGTGCTTCCCTTTGAGTCTTTGTAGAATTTTTAACCCTTCTGCTTATACAACCCGTCAGTTTCTGCATGTTGCCTACTTTTTGTACTGAAGTCCTAAATATGTTAATCACAATTATTTAAAATTCCAGGCCTGATGATACCAACATCTGTTTCATACCTACAGCTGATTCTGATGCCCACTTTGTCTCTTCAGACTATGTTTTTTCTTTTCTTTTAGAATATATTGTAATTTTCCTGTTGTTGTTGAAAACTGGACAATGATGTATTGGGTAATAAAAATTGAGGTAAATAGGCCTTGCTGTGACATTTTCAGTTGATTTGGCCAGAAGCTTAGCTGTGTTTAATGATCACTGCAGCTGTAGATACTAGAGACTTCAGCTTCTCTATTATCTTTGTTTTGGTCTCCCCTGTTGTCTTTTATTGTCTAATAATTTTCTACTTAAATAGCACGAATCTTTGAGCTTTCTAGCTAAATCTATTGTTACTTCACTAGCTACCTGTTGGTGTGATGGGAAATTATCAGGCAAAAGAAGCGTTTTGTAATCTTATGATTAAATTTTAGTCTGTTGGTGGGCATATGTTTCCAGGTGGTGACCTTCCTAAGTTTTTTTTTTTTTAGCTTGTTCCCCATCTTCATTCTCCTGTTCAGTGAAACAAAGCCTAGAGAGTACTGGAATGGGAGAAAATATCCTTCTTTGTGTGGAATTAGGCTCCAGTGAAGTCTTTGCCATGGAGAGTAGATCTGTCTTATACAGAACACTGTGGACCTATTTCACAATGGTTCTTTTCTTCCCTGTGTCACAGCCATGAGGTGATTTTTCTTGACATTTCACCATGAGAATCTACTAGGGTTTCTAGAAGTGAAACTCATGAAAGTGGGAGGACCCCCCCTAAGACCTGCAGACTCCAGCATTTTCTCACTCTCAAGCTAGTCCAAAGTCAGTCTCCAAAAACTCATAAAAATTACCATTTAAGTGTTCCTGTCAGTTTATGATCCCAGTGGCCTCTGCTTCCAGTAAGCATATCTGAGTATCTCTTGGCATGTGCTTAACCCTCCAAATTTGGACGTGATTGTTTGCTTTGTGATCTCTGTTCTCTGGTGGGTCCAAGGATTTTTGGTCTTTTTAGCATTTTCTTGTCATAAGGATGGAAGTGATGATTTCCAAGCGTCTTACACATTGGACTCCAAACTAGGAGGCTGGCTGTCTTTCACAGCATCCAGCACTGTGCTTAACAGGCATTGATACACATGTCTTGGCTCATTTTCCACCAGTACTACCTGGAACATTTCCCCACCATTTTCCACAGCTGCACCGGATCCTCTTCCTGCCAAAAGGAGTCAAAGCTTTGGCAAGTTGCATTTCAGTGGCTGCCAATCCCTGAATACAAAGCGCTAAGTATGTGGAGTGAGTGATGGAATTCAGCCAACATTAAGACCGGGATTGTCTGACTCGGCCTCTCATATCTTCGTTCCAGACATGTGCATTTGCATTATAGTGGAAAAACACTTCTTTATTGGGCTGATTGCTCAGCCTTTTCTGAATCAACCATTTTCCTCATCTTAGGTGTATAAGAGTCTTCCCTGTGGCATTGATTTCTTCAATTTAAAGACCAACTGTTTTGACTTTTTTTTTTTTTTTACTTTGCTCTTTGCTCAGTGGTAATTCTCCCCTGTGACCTGCTTCCTTGCTTTCTTCTTATTCTTTTATTTATTAGTATTTGTTATGTTTGTGTTAGGTTAATCACTTACTTGTTAATGGTAGCTTTTAGCAGACTAGGACAATTTAGCTAAAATTTTTTCAAGACTGATTGATATTTAAATGAATACAAGCAATTGCCAGCTACTGGGTACAAAGTTTAAAATAGGAGGCTTTAAGTGACATTCCCCTGGAACTCTGTGTAACTCTCAAAGATTAGAGATTCTTTTCACACAGTACAGGAAGAAAACCTATATCCAAAGTCCATGTTTAGGTTGCCATTGCATAATCATTTTTAATTTTAGCCACTTTTGAAGCAAATAGTAGTTAATTAAAGAATTTCTTCCTGTGAAGGTTATGTTTTTGAAAGGGAGACAGTTTGTGTGTTGGAGGTGAGTTTTCACACCATTAGAGAATGAAGATCAATGTGCTATCTTAGGGAGACAGATTTCTCCTCCATCAGAAAGAAGGGAAATAGTATTTACTTAGTCATTTTCATGTGGAACATTTTATATTCATTCAGTATCCAATGAGTATTTATTGAGTGCTATCATATTTTTGCCAGTATTAGGTGTAGAGGATTCAGTGAGAATAGGACAGTGAAGGTCTCTTCTCCCATGAACCTCATACTCTGTTCGGGAAAATTGACAATGCACAAAACAATGAAAAATAAAAAATAAAATCAACCCAGAGTGACAAATGCCCAGACCTGTGATACAGAATGTCTGGGTGCATGGGAAGAAGAGAGCCCACATAAGTTAAAGTGGAATAAACAAACCCTTTCAAGAAGGTGACATTTGCATTAAGAGAAAAGAGTTAGCTAACCATTCATTATTTTTTTCTAATTTCACAACAACCAGACAGAAAGGTAACATTAGTTCAACAGGTACAGACAAAGAAATTACTCAACTGGGTTTAGCCAATTTCTCCAAAATTACTAGGCTTTTCATCCTATTCCATCTGCCACCAAAGCTGCTGACTGCCCGCCACTTCCAACTGGTCCTTGTTGCTTACTTGCTGTCTCAAGTTGAGGTAGAAAAGAAGCTCTCTGTCTGACTGAATTCAGACTTTACAGCTTCATAAGACAACCAGTTTTCAAAGACAAGCAATTCTAAGTCATCAGTTTTCTCAGAAAGAACATAAATGGAGACGCTCCTAATTTTTATTGATATTTTATGAGAGGACATTTTAATAGCCAAAAGTTACAATGATATTTTCTTAGATCAAAGGAAATGACTTCAAAGCTAATAAAATTAGCTTTATAAACACATTAGTTTGTTTGTCTTTTATTTATTTCACAGAGAATCATTAAAATCACAGCACATCGAAACACATTTGAGAAATGACTTCTAAGGCTACCTTTGACCTTAGATGCTGACCTCTCCTCTCGTGTGGAGAGGCCATGTAGGCAGAGGCTGTAAGGCAAAGATATAGATTCTCTACTAGATGAATCAGCTCAGGAAAATGCAGGTCAACTTGATCTAAATAATTTCAGTTGAGTCTTTTTTTTCTTAAAATGTTTGTTAATTTAGGGAAAAGAAGATAAGGCATCCTTTGCTTATCAGAAAGTTCAAATGCAATTTAAAGCTCTGTACAAAATATATATACATTTTTCTATATGTACTTTAAGTATAGTACTGTAAGTGCTTACAAGTACTGATTTGCACAAATTAAGAGGTTTAGATTAATTTCTTTTCCTTACAGTTAAGGAGTTAGAAATGACCACTTGAACGTCTATTCTTAGAAGCACTTATGTCTGCCATGAATATTCACGTGCTGGTTAATTTATGTTAGTGTATTTGTCTGTCTAACACTGGAGTGTAAGAAAAACAAGGAAATGTGTGAGAGTAAGTACAATTTAAAATTCCATGAAAATTTACCGATAATTATGGAGGAAATAATGTTACACAATGGCAGCAATAGCATCTTTGGGGCCATTTCCACCATCTTTCAAGCACCTTAATTGTATCAGTAGTGCCAGAGTTCATCTCACTAAGACAAGATAAGTGCTGGGCAAAAACTCCAAGAGTCGATTGCAATTTTGGTTTTGTATGTAAGTAAAAAACAAATTGAAAAGATACAAGCCCTTTGAGTGTCTCTTTTTTTTTTTTTTTTGGTCAATACAGCTGTTATTACCATCACACTATTCTGTCTCTCTCTCTTGAGCATACAGAGCTAAAAGCAATTGATTTTACAAAGCAATTGAAAGGATGAAGAGAAACACGAATTATAAAAAATGTGCCAGACAGATGAATGCATTCTACAGCATTAATAAGTCCTAGAATGCTTAGAATTAGTTTGAAGCCTTTCTTCTGATTGATGCTAAGTATGTACATATTTTTAATTTTCAAAAGAAATTAAGGATGATAGAAGACATGAGAAGTAAGAAACATATAAGCTAAATCACCAGTAATCTTACTACTTGGATAAGCACTATTAATATTTTGATTAATTCCTTCCAATCTTTAAATGTATATGGATATAATGAGTATAACGTGTATGCAATTTTATACCTCTTCATTAAATTATATGAGGCATTATCTATGACACCAGATATATTTCAAACACACAATTTTGCACGATAACCTAATAAAATTTTGTCATATAAAAACATGAAATATTTTCTAATTAGTCCATCACTTTTAGGCATTAAAATTGTTTCAGATTCTTTCTTTTAAAAAAATAATGCTGCATTTTGTTTTGACTCTGGGCTTCTCATATAAGAGAAACCATATGACAGTTAAGTGTATGTCTAATTTAATGGGAAGTGGGGAAAGAGATTTTTCTCAAAGGGAAAGGAAACCAAGAGATGGTGGTGGGGGGAAACGTGATGAAAAAATGAAGATGTATTATGTACATGTTTCAACTTCCCACAAGGAATGTAAACATTTTGCAGTACACACATATCTTGGTTACTTTTCACTCCTTGCTGAGACAAAATACCTGATGCCCAAAATTAGGGAAGGAAAGGTTTATTTAGCTTACAGTTTCTGGAGGTTTCAGTCTGTAATCAGCTGGCTCCAAGGGAGGGTGGCATGGCACTGGGGCAACACTTCAAGGCAGCAGCCAAACAAAAGCAGCCAGAGTAAAAGGGGGCAAGAACAAGCCTCTTTTCCTACCTTATATTGTACACAGGCCACCCTCCACCCCCCGGTGGGTGTAGCATTCACAAATCTCCTTGCCTTCCTTTGCACAGGATGAGGATATTTACAAAGAACCCTGGCTCCCAGCTGAGTCTCTTAAACTTTTGACCTTCTGAAATTGACACAATGAACAGGGAACTGCTTGTGCTCTACACCCCAGGATGCAGAGCTCTTGAGTTAGTTAATTAAGCTTCTAGACTTCTCAAGTTGACACAATGTATAAACCATAACAACACATGAACTAATAAACTAAAAATAAAAAAATAGTAATGATGAAGTAAACATGTGCCATTTTGAATCTGTTTGCAATTTTAAAATATTTCCTTAGATTAGACTTCCATAGATAGAATTACTATGTTAAGGAATATGGAGATAGTGAAGAATCATTACACCTGAAATGTAAAAGCCATTACATGGTCTAATAATTCATGCCATAGATGTTGTCACTGAAAAAGAGTTTGATATTCATTAATAAAAATGTAGGAAAAATTTAAAAAGATAAAAATCCTTAGTTAATTAAAAAGAAAAAAATGTGTCTGATAATTTGATAGATGAAAATATCACACTGTTGTAGTAATTGGAATTCATTTCTTTTCTCCTGTTTCAATGACATTCATTTTTCATTAAAATATGCAATCGACCAGAGGTGTTCAGTCTATGGCAAAACCTGTTACTGTGTTTTCTTTTAAGATAAAAATATTAATGTATGATTTGTTTTTTTTCTGTACTAAACCCTCAGTATTCAGGTTTAATTGCAGTGTGGACACTTTGTGATAAATAAGTGGGTTTTGGGTTGCAGTTTGGATACTTGGTCTCTAGTGTGTCATTACTGCCATAGGCTGTGTCTGCAGTGCTGGTTCCATGGGTACGTGGCCTGTGCAGTCACTGACTGCTCTGCGTTTGAAGTGACTTAATATTCTGCTTAATGTTCTGCTGTTATCATCATAAAATTCTTAAAAATTCCATCTTAGAATTTAAGTTTTATAAGGGAAGTATGATAGGACAATGAATGTGCATGTGAGCAGAAAAGAGGCAGAGAATATGGTCTCTGCCCCACGCCATTCCAGCTGCATGTAGTGTTTTGGTGTCCCATGCTTGCAGAGTTCCTGTAGACCTCACTTGTGTGGTTCAGCGAGACTCCAAGCTAGTAGGACAGCCAAACCTGAGTAAGTGGGGCTGCTGGCAGCCACATGTGGCTATGTTTTCTGTTTTCTTACTTCAAATGCAGAATGAAAGGAAACATTTTCTAAGAAATGAATGACCAAGGAATTCTATCACATTTTATCTTACTCATATTGCTTCCATGTTTTAGCCAATTATTTACACTGGCAGTAATGTCATAAGAGAAAAAAAGGGAATAACTCAGCCCCATTCTCTTTCAACCTTACTATTCATGGTAAAGAAAGAAATATTTTGTGACCAAAAGAGGACAGTCCTGAAATGGAACTGTGGGTTCACAGTGCTGTGTGTCCCCTGTGAGGAAGAACTATTTTGGACCTTTCTACCTTTTTTTCTTTTCTAATGTTTTATTGTGTATATTTGAAAATATTTTCTTCATATTGGAACTTACATCTTTAGACTTGTTTGTCCTGCACATCTGACACTGTGTGGACCTCCCTCTGTGCTCGGGGTGGAAATGAATATACCTGCCGACTCGATTGGGATATACCAGAGGCCACATTGAAAGTCTATTTCAGGGATGACGTCACATCTGGTACATCAAGCTGGTATAAGATATCTGGTATATCATAACTACTTAGTTAAGATGGCAGTAGTTAACAGCCATCCACTCTGATCCCAGCAAGCGTCTGAGAATGTCCAGTCTACCTATATGTCTGGAAATTGGAAAACGACCATCTTTGGGCTCACTGTAGGATGTTCTAAGCCCAGATTCTACTTATTACCCACTTTCATATACAGTTATCCTTACTCTATTGGGGCCACGATGGAGCTTTGAACCCACAGATATTTGTGTCTGATTTTATTGTTCAAATGATCTGTCATTTTAGCCAGGCCTGGTGACATACACCCATAATCTAGCACTTGGGAGGCTCAGGCAGGAGGATCACTGTGAATTTGAGGCCAGTGTAGCCTACAAAGTGAGTTCAAGTCCCATCT
>RJWM01041431.1:0-14899 GCA_004363535.1 Dasyprocta punctata | reverse complement strand
CCCTTCCCACAGGCACCCTAGGCTTCTCCAGCCCGGTGTAATATCCAGGTTATCGGCAGGGGGCGCCCGAGAGCCACAACTGTCTCCAGAATTACTCTCCTATGTGTTTATGTAAAGTTGTGTTTGGATCCGGTGTGTTTAAGGGAGAGGACTAGTCTCAGGGGTTACCGGTAGGGGGATTGTATTACTTAGGTTTCATAACCCTGAGAAAGAGATGGTGCTGAGTTCATATTAGATGAATGGATGAATCAATGTATGGGTGGTTGGAAAAGTGAACAAATTAATGGGTAAATAAAAGGGTAAATTAATGGGTAAATAAATGAACAGATGAATGAATGAATGAATGAATACAGGAGGACTGAAGAGAAAAGAGATAACCCAAAAGAATGAAGGCAAAAAGAAAGATTAGGGCGAGAGATGAACAGCAGACAGACTAGGGAGGGGTTGAAGAAGGAGACAAGCCCAAAGTCCTGCAGTGGGGAGGAGCCTGGGGGTCTGTGGGAAGGTGGGGGACCTCACCTCAGCGCCTCAGCCCCAGGTGCCTCCTCTTGATGCCACTGCTGCTGACCCTTGCAATGCTCCCTATCTTCCTAGGCTGGGTGGCACTGTCACCTCTTCCTAGGAACCCTCCCTGGGCCCCCAGCTGGGATTGCTCTCTCCTGCTTTGATCTTCCCATGGCTCCAGAGGGTGCTCCAGGTCCCCTTGTTGAAATGTGGTCAGTGGAACCAGTCAGACCAGCATTGGTCTGAATTCCAGTTCATCTACTCTCTCATTGTCTTAGCAAGATAACCTCTCTGTGCCTCAGTTTCCTGGGGTAACCCCAGAGCTCTTCCCTCACAGACTCTTTGAGAATTCAAATGGGTAAAGCTCTTAGCATGAAACTTAACCCATGGGACACACTGAACACAGTGACAAGTGAGGTTTGCACCTTCCAGAGGGTCCCAACCTCAAATAGTCCATCATCAAATCGGTTTGTGTGAATATAGTGTCATCAGAGTGAATAATAAACACCACTGATCATGAACTTGGGCTCCCTGTAACACTTATACTTGCCCTAATTCCCTTTTCTTATATAAAGAAGAGTATTTATGAGCTGGGTATGATGGATATACCTATAATCCAGTACTCTGGGAGACTGAGATGGGAGGATTGCATGTTGAAGCCCAGGCTTAGTAACTTAGCTACTTACCAAGACCCTGCCTCAAAAATAAAAATAAATAAATAAAAAGGGCTAGAGACGTAGCTTAGTGTGAAGGATAGAATGTTTATTTCAGTATTCTTTGAATAATAAAACATAACTGGAAATAGATATATAGTGACAGGAGAATGGATAGATTATGGTACATTTATAGAATGTAATACTAAGCAGTGAGAATACTGGGGCTAGAGCTCCCTGTACCTATATGAACAGATCTGAAGTGCATTTTCATGGAGCAGAAAAGCAGATTATAGAATAATACATCCAGGATATTATCATAATATCCATAACATTTGAATGCATGGAAATCAGTTACTATGCTGTGTATAGCAGAGTGGGGATGGGATAAAAATGCAGAACAAGGATAATCAGAGATCAGACGATGCCACCCTAGAAGGGAGTGGAGCTGGTGGGGGCTTCAGGCAACTTCAGCAGCACCTGAAATCTAACTTGTTTTTGTCCTTTGAATAGGGAAAAGGAATTAATGAGAGCTTCTCTGTTTTAATCCCCAAATGACCCTGAGTATGAAATGGGACAAAGTCGCTGATGCTCAGAGACGCAGGGAAAGTGGCCACTTCTTTGAGAGGCAGAGGTGGGAAGGAACCCAGGTGTCCAGACCCCAGCTGCCCTCCCTTGGGGGCAAGCTGCAGGGTATCTGTGGAATTGGTGGTGGCGTCAGGGTCGAAGAAGCCACTGGAGACGTGGGGGGAGCTGAGCTCTGTGAAATTGAACCAGAAAAATGAGCTTTGGGCACTGGGTGCAGGGTTTAGCCCATACAGGTAGAAGTATGAGCCCAGAGCAGGCCCAAGGGAAGTTTCCTGCCTTTCAGTGTGTGTAGCAGCTCTGGGAGTTCAGGGCTGGAGCCACACTTGAACAGGGCCTCCACTGCAGGAAGCAGAGGCCTCTGACCCTCAGTCTCCAGACCAGTTCCCTCCTATTCCTGTAGCCCCTCCTCTCTCCCAAGGCATTGAGGACACAGGCAGGAGGAGGTGCATGGAGTGAATGCCAGTTCCAAGAGGACCCCAGATTTCTGCAACCTCCAAACCCTTCAGGGCAGAGATGTTCCAGGATGTGCTCCTCCCCTTACCCACTCAGTGCCAGGATCTGTGCTGGGCCCTAGGGAAAGAAGGGTGAGGAGGCAGCCCTTACCCTCTAGGGGCTCAGTGACTGGTTGGTGGGGAAATTAGATATCTAAATAAGCAGGCACCTAATGGACACTTAATTTGTGAGTGAACCAAAGAAAACGGAAACTGTCCGTTTGAATGTGTCCTCCAAAAGTCCATGTGTTGGAAATGTAATGCCCCAATTCATATGCTGATGATAAAAGAGATTAGGCCTTGGGGAGGCAATTAGTACATGATGCCATGAAGGTGGGGTCCCCATGATGGTATTAGTAGTGACTTTCCAAGAAGAGGAAGAGACAAAAGCTTGCATGCTTGCTTTTGTGTCAAGTGATGCCTCCTGCTGTGTCTTAACACAGCATGAAGATCCTTCATGAGGTTTGGAAACCTTGACTTTGGACTTCCTGGTCTCCAAAACAATAAGAAATATTTCTCTCTTCTATATAAGTTACACTGTCTGTGGCATTCTGTTATAGTAACAGAAAATGGGCTAGACACTCTTCAGTGAGTTATAGCACTGGAAGGACTGCTAGAGATTGGACTGTGTGGCTCAGAGAAGGCCAAGGTCTTGCTCAAGGTCATTGGGTGGTTCAAGGGCATAGTTGAAACTAGAACCCAAAACTCTAGACTCAATCCAAGGCTCCTTCTACTGAGTCCAGTTGATTATGAAAAATCTCAAGTGTATAGAAAAGTTTATAAAGTAGTACCAATCCCCTTGGGAACTTACCACTAAGTTTTCTCCTGTACTCACAGGGGTCACCAGGGCTTCCCTGGACCAGATGCTGTCCTTGTTTCTAGAATGTTTCTTTGTGGGTCGGAATAGTTTTTTCATTTTGATTTGGTGTTTGTTTGTGGTACTGGGGATTGAACCCAAGGCACGCTGGACCAGCATGCTACCATCAAGCTACTACCCCAGCTCTTCTAAAATTTGATACTGAAGTCAGGTGTGGTGGCACATGCTTTTAATCCCAGCGCTCGGGAGGTTGAGGTAGGAGGAGCATTGTGAGTTCGAGGCCGGCTTGGGCTACAACGTGAGCATGAGGCCAGCCTGAGCGACATAGTTCAAACTTGTCTCAAAAAACTAGGACTGGGAGTTTGGCTCAGTGGCTTAAGTGCCTGCCTGGCAGGCACAAGGTTGTGAGTTCAATCCCTGGTGCCACAAAAAATAAATGAATAAATAAATAAGTAAAATGAAATAAAATAAAATTTGATGTTGGAAAAAAAAATTCACTTTGAGACAAGGTCTCACTAAATTGCCCAGGCTGACCTCCAACTTTTGATCCTCCTGCCTCAGCCTTCAAAATAGCTGAGATTAGAGGAATATGCCTCTGTACCATTGGGTAGGCACTTCTTTAAAAGGAGGCTGTGAGGGGTTCTCTGACATGAGCCATTTTTCCGATTCTTTGACACTGAGTGTCCAACAACTCAATTCATTTCTGATACAATCTACCTGATTTTCATACCAGGCTCCACAAGTCAAAGGGCTCAAGGTTCAGGGCCAGATGTCATGGCCCATGCCTGTTATCTCAGCACTTGAGAGGCTGAGGCAAGAGTATCACCATGAATTTGAGGCCAGCCTGGGCTACATAGCAAATTTAAGACCAGCCTGAATTAAAGAGCAAAGTCCTGTCACAAAAAAGAGGTGTACGTTGCTCTTGGTCCCATAGCTAGTACAGCTGGTGCAAAGCAGGGTTGCATTGATAGATTCTTCCCTGGGGAAAACAGAGGCTTTTACCTGGCAAAGATATTGAAAAGATCCAGTCATTCATGGGAGGGACATGGGTGGCTGTTTCTACACCTTCGTGGGTTGGTGGAAGGATGCATACTTCTTAGGAAAAAAGATGCATCTCTCTGCAGCCCACCCTAGGTGAGAGTCGGGGTAGCAGCTCATCAGGGTATAAAAAAGATTGGAAATGTGACTTTTGCCTACAACCAGAGGTTGATCAACTTTTCAGCTCAACAGCCTGGGACTGGGAGGTCTGCGCGGGGGTGGAAGCCCAGAATGCGAGAGGAGGAAGAGTTAACTTGGAGAAGGCACTGAGTGCCCTTCACAGTGGAAGCACTGGGCCTGAGGAGAAAGGAGGCCTCAAGACACAAAGCACTGAGCGGTTGTCATTTGTCCTGTGCCATGTTGTCATCATCCTCACCCTGTGTCTTCAGTAAAGTCTGTCACTATGTCAGTGATGGCTTGCTGCGTGGATCAGGAGGGGCGGTGGGCACTGGGGTGCAACTCTGCTGAGAGAAGAGGGCACTCACCGTAAGGGAGGCAGTACGAAGGGAGAAGGCTGGGCGTAGTGGCTCGTGCCTGTAATCCCAGCACTCAAGAAGCTGAGGCAAGAGGATCGCCAAGTGTTCAAGGCCAGCCTGGGCTACGCTGTGAGTTCAAGAATAGCTTGTACTACCTAGTGAGACCCTGTCTGAAAAAAAATAAGTAAATAAAATAAAATATAAAGGAGGAGAAGTGTCCTGGAAGTGGGGGACAGGGAGAGGGGGACCAGAGGGCCTCAGAGCCCCTGGGCCTCCTCAGAAATGCCAGGGAAGGCTCAGAACAGGGAGCTGAGCTGGGTTCTGTGACTATGAAAGGACAGGCTGACCCCAGGAGGCCGGGGGGCTTCAGGGCAACCCCGTTGATGCCGAAGCTTTAGCACATTATCTCTACTCAGCAAATGCTTTAGGAACAGCGCACGTGAAGGACAGAGCGGAACCTGAGTGCGTGCTCTGTACCTGGCTGTGTTACTTTAGGTGAGTTACTCTGCCTCTGCCCTCCGGTTTCTCACCCGGGAAATGGAGATGCAATTACCTTGAACTCAGGAGGCTGTGAGGTGGGATCAATGGGTTAATGCTTGTAAAGCTAAGACTAAGCACAGCACCTGGGACAGAGTTCGCATCCGTCATATTCAGACTACTGTTTTTGCTGTGGTTTCACAGAAACAGGTTCAGAAGGTGGACATTTGACCAGAGTCCTGAAGCTCCCAGAGTGCGCTGGTAAACCTGGTCTCAAACCAAACAAAAGAAGTCCTGATTGGCACATGCCAGTTCTTAGCACGTAAGTGCTCCTGCCTGGGCTGAATTCAAACTACCGATCGTTAAATCACTGTGCGCCAAATTCCAGAGAGTTGAACAGCCGGCTCTAGCTGCTCTAAGATGTCACTGCAACAGCTGGCACTGAGGACAAAGCCTTGGATATGGAGCATTTTGAAACACTGGCTATGATGACGAATTGTCAACAGCTTCTACTGAGTGCCCTCCTTGCCTCCATTTCACAGAGCGGAAGTCAGGTCACAGCACAAGGCGGCCACTCACTGTCCTGTCTGCCCTGAGCACTGTCTTCCCTCACAAGGCTGCACATAAACCTACCTTTGGCTATTTTCCTGCGCTCCCTTCGAGGGGATTTCCCAGGCCCCAGGCAGATGGGGGGCCCGGTCCCCTACTGGATTGGCTGCTCAACCTCAAAAGCCCTGCGGCTGGTGTGGCAGGGGGAAGCCCTTGCTGGCTGGGCTCCTGCCAAACCTCACCTGCCCACAGTGTCCCACGCTCAGATCTGTCCTGGCTTATCCTTGCCACACGAGGGCTTTGAAAAGCCAGTTTTGGCAGCAGGCGAGCGGAGGCCCTTCATCCTTGAAGGTGTTGGGGGATGCAGGTGACTCCTTGTGCTCTGGTGGGCAGAAGGCTGCAGCGGGGGAAGGGTCAAGAGCATGGTGAGTGGGAGAGTTTCAGCCCCACAGGCAGGTGGGCTCAGTGCCAGGTAGGGGTTCAGGTGAGTCACACTGCCGACAGTCACCTGAAGCTGCATACAGATGCCCGCCAGTTCGGATGGGAGAGCCAACATTTTTTGTGGCTCTTGATTCTAGCTGCCCTCTGGACTGACCTGGGTGTTACACATATTCAGCTGGTGAACTGGGCTCGCTTCTATGCGATGCTTCCAGCAACCATGAAGCTGAAGAGACCAAGGAACACTCCCCACCCAACGCAGGGACAGCATCCTAAGGCCTCAGGGGAGCCGAGAGGAATTAGATGCCTTTGAGTTCTTTGTGTTGGGGGTCAGGAAAGGACCCCTGATGGTTATTTATTCATTTATATGTTGTACCAGGAATCAAACTTAGGAGACCTGATGGTCTTGATGGGGCTGAGGAGGGGTGGAAGATGTTGGCAGAGCAGGGGAGCCAGCGAGAAGGGAGAAAGTGGGAAGGGCCAGGGACAGTGGAAATCTCTCACCATTTGTAGTTGTTTGGGCCATGGAGCTAAGAAGCCAAGGTTAAAAGTGCTCCAGGTGGGGCGCAGCAGGGTAGTGGTGGTGCTACAGCTGCAGGCTGCAGGCTGGGCTATTCCGTCTGCCCAGGGCGATATCAAACCTGGGTCCCCATTCCTGCAGTACCAGGAGGGAAAGGCAGCTGGCACAGCTGCTGGAGGTTGGGGCTCATGGGCTATGTGGCATTGTAGCATAACTGTCTTCTATCTCTCCTCCCCATCCCATCCAGTTCACAGAGCCCCTTTCTCAGCCCTCATTGAGTGAGAGGGTGGCCCATCTTCTCCCTAAATTCATGTTCAAGCCCGTAGTCTCTGGAGCTAGAAGGCAGGGTTCTAATTCTGGACTGCTGGGCGAGCTTCAGCAAGTCTCTTACCTTCTCTGAGCCTCTTATGACCTCATCTGGAAACAAAGCACCTACCTACTACCTCTGGAGGTTTCTGGGAGGATTAAGTGAAGGGGTGGGTATGAAGGGGCTGGTACCAACAGTGTCAGGCTTGAGAGCACAAGGTATGTGCTTCTTCAGTGTCAGCTTCCCGGGGATGGGTCCTGGCAAGAATGGTCAGACAGCTTCATTTCCTCTCCATGCGTCCCTTGTCTTGGGAGTCAGCTGGACCCCAAGTGGCCCAGCCTGAAGTCAAGATATAAGGACAGGGCATCCACACTCACAGGGAAGGAGGCTTCTAGTCTCCCAGCCTCTCTCGGGTCCTAGCCTTTCTGCCCCTGATGGCCTCTGTGGCCTCCAGCAAGCCTGGAGGTCCCCCGGAGTAGAGAGGCCAGAAAGAGACTTTGCTAATCTTACTGGGACACAGTCTAGCTGTCTGGGAAGATGGAGAAATAGCACATTCCTCCTGAAATAATTGTCCTAGAGCTATTTCCAGCGGGCTCTTAGTGCCCAGGCCAGAAATGGCTGGTGATCTCCATGCCTGGGTACTGTCAGGACAAACAGCCCAGAGGCCCCATTCTCTACCTGGCAGGGTGCCTGCCTGCCCAGCCCCCAGTCCAGAGCCAACCCAAGCCCTGGCTCAGGTCCCAAAAAGGAATCATGGACACCATTTCCATTGTCCACCACCAGTACTTTCTCTCTTTCTGGGGGAGCACTCAGATCCCTCCTTTTTACTCTTTGTCTCAGTCCCTGTAGTTCCCCTACTCCAGGGCAAAGGCCCTTCAGGCTCTGTGACTGTGTGTGGGGGAGACCAGCAGCAGGGGATCCTGGGCCAAAGTGTTTAGAAATCCTGGATGTGGTCAACAGGAAACATCGGATAAACCCAAACTGGAGAACATTCTCCAAAACAACTGGCCTGCACCCTTCACGGCAGTCAGTGTCATTAAAGACAAAGTAAGGCCGAGAAACTCTTCTAGACTGAAGGAGACTAAGGAGGCATGAGAACTAAATGCAGCTTGAATTGGATCCTGTGCTGCAAAAACAGCTGCTATCAGGTACATTGGAGGAACCATCGGTGACATTTTGAATATGGTCTGTCTGCGGGACTATAGTATTGTACCAATATTTAATATCCTGGATTTGATCATGACAGTGTGCATATGTTACAAAATGTCCTTGTTCTCCCAGCGAGTAGGAGGTGCGTGCTGAAGTCATCCTTGGTAAGAGACACTGCTATCCGCAAGCTTACTTACTCATAAAGGAGAAAGTACTCTAAGCGCCTGCCTGGCAGGATTGAGATAGTGAGTTCAATCCCCAGTACTAAAAAATAAAATAAAATAAAAAGTACATGTGTGTGAGTACAGTGATAAATGTGGCAAAAATGTTGATAATTAATAGATTTAGGTGAAAAGCACATATGAGAGTTCTTAAATTTTCAGGAAGTTTGAGAATTTGTAAAAAGACTGGATTGTTTGGGGATTTTTGTTTGTTTGTTTGTTTCTTTGCTTTGCAATGCTGGGGATTGAACCCAGGGCCTTGTGTATACTAGGTAAGTCCTCTCCTACTGCCCCAAACTGTACTTTCAATGTCGAGGGGAGAATATGACGGAGAGATTTTCTGGAAAATATGATGAGACCTTGAAAGTTCATTTATTCGGCCCCTATGGACCAGGCCCCAGTGAGGGGTTTGGAGTTCCAAAAGGTACATGGAAATTTACTCCCTGGAGACTCTCAGGCTCTTACCAGAGTCCCACACATAGTAGGTGTTCAACCTGGGATTGTTGGTTGCACTAGAAGAGGCAAGGAGTGAGGAAGGAAGTTGCTATCATGTCCAAGAATGGGTCACCCAAAGGGACAGCACTTGAAGGAGACTTGATAAATGTTTGGTGACCCAAGGTTTAAAAAAAGAGAGAGAGAGAGAGAGAGAGAGAGAGAGAGAGAGAGAGAAATTGATGCTGACCACAGCACACAGGAGTTGTCTTTGAGCTAGCATTAAACTTCCTGGCTCACAGCAAAACCAAACATGAGAAAAACAACAAGGAACACTGGAAAACAGCCACCTCAGTCTCATTTCAAAAATAGGGCCCATCTGTCCTGGCAGGCTTAAAGTGGCTCTGGCCCCAAGGCAAGGGCCCTGGCCAGGATGACCCCTGGAGGCCCCTCCCAGCTCTAGGATTCCATGATTCTATGACATGGTCAGCAGTCTGGAGTGGCAGTATGCAGGGACCTCCAGTGGAGAACCAGAGGAGGTCGATGTCATCTACCTCTGAAGAGACACAGTGAGACACCAGGCCCTTGGGGCAGATGGGGTTGGGCCCACCAGAAAGGGAAGGTTGGGGTCCACAGTGCCAGCCCCCAGTCACTTCTTATTTTTCTAAGGGAAGAGGAGGGAGGGGTTGATCCAGGAAAGGAAGAGGCCAGGGTCTGGACATTCCGCCCATTTCAGACCCAAAGGACAAGGGCAGCTGAGAGGGGTCATGGGCTGGGAGAGGGGCAAACAGCTGTTTTCTGGGTGGGGTGGGCTCAAATACTCCTCTGTTGTCACAAGGCAGTCATAGCAAAGAACCTGCTTTGTGGTAGGGGGAGAAGTCACAGCCTTCCTTCCAGCCGGGGTGGGATGGGGGTGGTTAGAATCAAGGAACCAAGGGCCAATGGGATAACACTGCCCTTGGCTGGGCCCAGGCAGGCCAGGAAGAGGAGGTCGATTACATGAACTGGGAATCTCTTTGGCTCGACCAGGTCTTAGTCGCCTCAAAGCCCCCACTCTGGGCCCAGGAAGAGCAGAGAGCCTGCTGCCCCTCCTCTGGTGGGGTGGATGAGGAAGTCATGTACCGCCCAAGAGGATCAAAGCATACAGCTTGGCAGGTTCTGAGCTCACAAATCCAGCTCCAAGAGTTGATTGGTGCACTATACCCCCTACTCTCCTCCAAAGGCCCTAAAGTTAGGATCAACAGAGTTCGGGGGTTAGCTAGGACACTTCTCCATCAGGCTGCTCCCCACCCATGCTGTCGTCTTGGCCGTCAGGGCAGGTGTGGTGACACCCTTAGCTGGGCTATGGAGGAAGCCAGAGTCACTCTGCCACTACAGCATTGTTTATTGGGGGTCATCAAACACCCCCAAGATGTTACCCTGGCATTTACCTTGTGTCTCACAAGCTGTGTGACATAGGGTAGGCATATCATCTCTCTCTGAGCATCAGTTTTCCCCATCAGCCAACTGGGTATATGATACCCACGACCTCTTTCATTTGTGCTAGGAGTTAAATGGGTTGACTCACTCAAGACCCAAGGTGAAGGGCTGGGCACACAGCAAGCGTGCGTGTGGTGTCGCTTTGGAGGCCAAGATCCATTTTCAGTATCAGGGTACATCACACAGCTGGTTAGTTCCTCCATAGCACCAAAGGCCTGTCTCTGCCTGGAATTTCTCCATTAGAGATTCTAATCTTGCCTTTTGTGGTTTCCTGGAGTCTTTTCATCAAAAGTGATTGGGAATTTCAGAATGTGGGTTAGAACTAAAAAATAAAAATAAAAAAGAAGAAGAAGAAGAAAAAGAAAAAGATACCGGCAAGGCAAGGTTTTGGGTTCAATCCCCATTACTGAAAGAGAAGAGAAGAAAAGAAAAAGAAAAGAGCTGGGTGTAGTGGTTCACACCTGTAATCCCAGCAGTTGGGAGACTGAGGTAGGAGAATTGCTGTGAGTTTGAGGCCAACCTGGGCTACATAGTGAGTTTAAGACCAACCTGGACTACATAGCAAGATCGCCTCCCCTTTTCTAGATGGTCCCCTGGCCTCAGTATTTCTGCAAGTTTTGACTTCTTCCCCATCTCTTGCCCTTCTCTTCTGCTCTCTGCATCCATTTTCTAACTGGGGATCCCTCTGGCCTGGAGGAGAGGGAGAGGAAATAGGGCAGTGTTAACCTCTGGGGACAGAGGGAACCCTGGAATAAAAGCCCAGAGGAGAGTGGTGGGTTAACCAGGCTCTCTCCTCCTCACCAGGCCAGGTGACCAACCTCCAGACGCAGTCACGGCTCAGCCATCATCGTGACCTGCACCTCTGGGACCATGTCCAGACGCCAGGTGAACCATTACAGCCATGCAGGCCATCCTAACTACGCATCTTTCCCACCCCGAGCTCCAGGTCGGACCCAGGGCCACAGCCTGAATGGGGTTAGCAGGGCCCCACGTACCCGCACCTGCAATGGTTCAGACTTTAGCACCTGCAGTGGCCACTCAGAGCAGCCCTTGAACCCCACCTCCCCCTGCATGGGCCAGCCCTACAACTCCAAGTTTACAGAGACCAGTCACCTGGCAAGGAGACCCAAGGTGGTCAGAAAGCCCGCTGGTCACAGCAGCAGCCCCCACTACCTGCTCTGTACAGACCATCCTCCGGGCCCCTCCAACCCCACCTTCCTGGACCAGCTCATCAAGGGCATTAACTACCTGGACCGGTCCACCAACAACTTCTACAACTGCCCTCAAACGCTGAGCCTGCCCAGGCTTGCAGCCAGCTACCTGGAAGGAGTTGCCAACGCCCTCTACCAGGACAACCTGGAACACTCACCCCGCAGTTACTTTAGGCCCGGCACCAGCATGGCCACCTCTGGCAGCTCCACCCCCAACCCCTGTGTGGTGCCTTCCCCTGGGGGTGCAGATGCCATGCAGTGCCTGACCCGCTCCACCAGCGTGAGCAAGCAGCCTCCACCCCAGAGCCAGAGCTTCACCCCTGTGCTGCCTCAGAGGTCGGGTACCAAGCTGCCCGAGCTCCCTTTGTTTGGCAACGGGTTCTTAAATCATCTGCCCAAGGTCTGGGAAGCCATCCGCTCAGGCTGGAGTGCCCCGGAGCCCAGATCAGAGCCCTCCACCTGGTGGTGATCTTGACACCAGTTGTGCAATGGGCACCTGTCCATCAGGCTGCAGTTGTGGGAAATAAATTATGGCAAAATGCTCCTCCTGAGGCTCTGCTGGGCAAAGTAGCCATTTCGATTGGGGGGTTACAAACTCATGGGCGACAAGGTGTGGTGGTGCATGTGTATAATCGCTACACCCAGGAGGCCGAGGCAGGTGGGTTGTTGTGAGTTTGAAGCTAGCCCGGGCTACGTAGTGAGTTCAAGGCCAGACTGAACTACATAGTAAGACCCTGTCTCAAAAAACCAAAAACAAAAGCGAAACAAAGAAAAACCTCAAGGGCCTCCAGAGACAGGAGTTAATGAGTGAATTGGGCTGGCGGCAGCAGGGAGTGGTGGAGACTTTGTCTAGGTGATCACCGGCTGCTTGATCCATACTTAGCTCCCGTGAGTCGCTGCCTCCACAAAAAGCCCCCCAGAGATCTCATGGTGGGGGACAAGACAGGGGGGTTCCAGGCTGGCCTTGAACTCTTGACTTCAAGCAATCCTTCTGCCTCAGCCTTTTGAGTATCTAGGACCACAAGTATATACCACCACTCTTGGCTTTAGGATCTGATTTTCATGTTTTAGCAACAAATTAAAAACTTGCAGGCTGAGTATGAAGACCAGAGATCTCAGTTAGAAATGTCTAGTTTGTATTTTGAGTGAATCACTGGGGTTGTTCTGAGACTCCTTTTGCCTCAGTTTGCCCAAGTGAAGAAATAGACAAAATTATCCATTCCCCATCCTTATCTGTACTTCTTTTAAACTGGTTGTTTCAGCACAATCCCATGTGCTAAAATGTAGAGGTAATAATAACAGTGACAAACATATACATGGCAGCAACTTCTAAGTACTTTACATATATTTATTCTTTTTAAACTTAGTATTGAGAGCCGGGCATTGTGGCGCATGCCTTTAATCCCAGCACTCGGGAGGCTGACGTAGGTGGAACATTGTGAGTTCGAGGCCGGCTTGGGCTACAACGCGAGCGCAAGGCCGACCTGAGCTACATAGTGCGACCCTGCCTCAAAAAACTAGGGCTGGGAGTTTGGCTTAGCAATTTAAGTGCCTGTCTGGCAGGCGTGAGGTTGTGAGTTTGATCCCCAGTGCCGCAATAAATAAATAAATAAATAGATAAATAAATAAATTTAGTACTCAGGATCAAACCCAACTGAATCTCATGCTAGGTAGGTGCTTAATCACTGGGCTACACCTCTGGCCTTTTTCAAACACTTTGTTTTTTTTTTTGTTTTTTTTGTTTTTTGTTTTTTTTTTGTTTGTTTGTTTTTTGTAAGAGACAGCGTCTTGCAAAATTACCAGGCTGGCCTCAAACTTGTGATTCTCCTGCCTCAATCTCTCAGGTATATACCAGTGAGCCTGGCTCATATTTATTCTTTTAAAGATGTGATTTTCAATGACCGTGGACTAGAGTAGGCACAGGCAGCCCTAGCTTCTTGAACAGGCAACCAGGGTGGCTTGCAGGATGGTGGACAGCCCTTCCTGGGGACTCTCTACACAGAAGAGGGCTTCTGTCTGGGCCAGGTAAGACTGGGAGACTCGGGATGAGGTGGGCCCTTTTACCCAGTTCCTTGAGTTTCTTGTCATGAATGCCTGGGAAAGCGTTCCCTGGACCACGGAGGATTCAAGTGCTGAGAGGCCCATAGGAGACCCAGCTGCCCACAACCCTGCTGGTCAAAGAACTCTGGAGCCCTGGAGAAGCCTACCTCTCTCTGTTCGAGGTCTCTTTTTTTTTCCATCTGTGAATGGGTGCAGAACACTACGTGCAGAGCTCTGATGCTTTCTAAGGGACCCCTCCACCCAGGTGTTTCTTTCTTTCTTTTTTTTTTTTTTTTTTTTTTTTGCAGCACCAGGGATTGAACTCACAACTTCATGCCTGGCAGACAGGTGCTTAAGTCACTGAGCCAAACTCCCAGCCCTGGTTTTTTGAGGCAGGGTCGCACTATGTAGCTCAGGTCCGCCTTGCGCTCGTGTCGTAGCCCAAGCCGGCCTCGAACTCACAATGCTCCTCCTACCTCAGTCTCCTGAGTGCTGGGATTAAAGGTGTGCACCACCACACCCGGCCACCCGGGTGTTTCTGAGTGTCTCCTCTTGGTCACCAGCCAGGCTTGGAGCGTCCCAATCTGAGAATACATCTTGCTCCCTCCCAAGAACCCTGGGTTCTATATCCACAGCCACCTCCTATGCTGCTCAGGGGTATTTCAGCCCTTGTGGCCCATTTCCATGTGATTGCAAACTTCAGACCCGGTCCCTGCTGCTGCAGCTCTCCTGTCTCCTGGATGATGTGAAGGCCAATGGCAGCTCAGAACAGGGCCGACCTTGTGATAATGCAGAACCTGGGGACCCACAGGATTCTTTGGTACTTAAAGGCAGTGACCTGCTATGGCCTGGCCCCTGTGGCCCCACAGAGAACGTGACAGGCTTGAGTATCCCCCATGGAATGACCACAGTGGTCCCAGGGTAGGCAGATGAAGAGGGTGCCAAACCCCTGGTCACTGAATTCTCCCTGACTTGTATTCCAAGAGAGATCATCCATGGGTCAAAGCTGAGCACACAGTGTACTTCTTCCTCAGCCCCCTGGCCACCCTCTCCTCCCCAGGGAGAAGTCTGTGACTCCATCCAGTGAATTCTCACCTGTTCCTGTTCCCCAGGTGAACACTCACAGGAGCACAGCTCTTTAGAATCGCCGAGCCCTCTGGCCAACCACTCAACCCCCTGCTTCCTACTCCAGGTCTGTGGATACCTGGCTCTGCAGCATGAGAGCTGACTGCCTCTGGCTCTACTAGGGATGCTCACTTCCAGAATGGTCATTTTCCCAGGGAGAGTGGCCAGGGCACTGTTCTTGAGGTTGGTGGCAGCTAACTCAGTCCTGCTCACGTTAAGGGCTCAATTTTTATGTCCATGGTGGTTACAGGACCTCATGCCCAGCATGCAGGCAGCAGTAGTAATTGCTGTTACCCTAAGGATGATTACTTGCTTCATATGAGGGATTTTTCAATAACTAACAATATTAAAGATCCCAGCCAACATTTATTAAGCTCTTAACTA
>RJWM01041430.1:0-14889 GCA_004363535.1 Dasyprocta punctata | reverse complement strand
TCTTTTTCCTCCAACCTACTTACAGTCTGTTTCTCTTTTTCCACTTCTAT
Organism: Dasyprocta punctata; assembly: GCA_004363535.1. Taxonomy (NCBI): domain Eukaryota; kingdom Metazoa; phylum Chordata; class Mammalia; order Rodentia; family Dasyproctidae; genus Dasyprocta; species Dasyprocta punctata. The sequence goes on along the minus strand of RJWM01041430.1, from coordinate 14,839 downwards.
GCTTTCTCTTAAATTCATTTTGGGTCCTGACCCTTGAAGACAGAATTCACATATTGTGGACCTATGTATTGTATATGATTGCTTTGCATTCTGATTTATGGTTATAAATTCAGTTTATATGGTTGAGTGTTGCAGATCAGGGGATGGCTTGGTTTACTGCTTTGTTGGCTGTGTTTGGTGCTGTGGATGTCACTGCAGCCAGAATTAACTCGATTGATCTCGATAGCTGTTGGTCCAGGACTGAGATTGACTGGGGGTCATAGAGAGAGCTGAAGCATGATGCCAAGGAACCAGGGACTGGGCTAGGCGAGCAGTGGTTTCTCATCTCTGACAAACTGAGGAGGTGGGATTTTTCCAATAGACTTGGAGCCCAGGAACCAGCTACACCTGGAAGATAACTCAGGTAAGTGCTCATCACCTGAAGTCCTTAATACCACCATTAAAGCAACCCACTGCAGGCAACTAACAGATATCACTCTAGGAATTAAACCAAAAGAAAAAAGAATTGAAAAGACACTTAAACAGTATGCAACCTCAGACACATAGTTCCTCAAAAGCAAACCCAGGGGGCAATGAGGCCTGAAAATCCGAAAACCCCCTACCAGGTTATTCTGAAGTGGTAACAAAGCAATTGAATGAGGCTTTGGAAAAAATGAAATCAGAAATAATCTCTCAAATAACCACAGAGATTACCAAAATACACACCATGCTTAGTGATGTTAGAGCAGACACAGACAAAAAAATAAACAAGCTTAAGCAAATTATGGAAGTACAACATAGGAAGCAAATGGATTCCACAAAACAGATTGAAGCAGATATTCAGGAAAATAAAAACTCTATTGAAAGTATTCAAAGCAGATTAGGCCAATGTGAGGACAGGATCTCAGATACTGAAGACAGGCTTGCAGTAAGTGACCAGGAAAAGAAAGATTTCTCAAAACTAGCAAGGGAACATGAGAAATAAACCCAGCAGCTGCTTGATGAGACAAAGAAAAACAACTTAAGATTAGTCGGAGTCAGTGAACAAGCAGGAGATACTACAAATGACATTAGAAACATCCTTACAGACATCATGTCAGAAAACTTTCCTGGTAGAGAAGAAGAATTTGACATACAAATAAATGAGGCATATAGAACTCCAATTAGCAATGATAAAAAAAAAATCTACTTCCAGGCATATCATAGTCAAGATTTGAGAAATTCAACACAAGAATCAAATTTTAAAAGCTGTTACAGAAAAGAAACAAATCACCTATAAAGGAAAGCTCATCAGAATTACAGTGGACTTCTCAGCACAAATTCTCAAGTCAAGGAGAGCTTGGAGTGAAGTACTCCAAGTTCTAAAAGAAAACAACTTTCAACCCATATTGATATATCCCACGAACTATCTTTCAAAATAGAGGGAGAAACAAAATACTTCCATGATAAGGAACATTTGAGGAAATTCACGACCACTAAACCAACACTTCAAAATGTTCTGAAGGACATTTTAGAAAGGGATGATAAGTACTGCAGCTCCATGAACCTCAATAGAAGGAATCCACCAGGAAAGGCAAACAATTAGAGGGAAGGGAAAAAGGGAAAAAAAAAAAAGAGGGGGAGAGCCAATAATAGGAAAACAACATGATAAGGATAAGTCAATACATATCAGTTTTAACCATCAATGTTAATTATCTCAGTTCACCAGACCCAAAGACTGGCAGAATGGGTCAAGAATCAAGATCCAACAATATGCTGTATACAAGAAACAGATTTAATTCAAAAAGATACCCATAGACTGAAAGTTAAAGGATGGAAAACAATACTCCATGCAACAGACATTCAGAAAAAAGCAGGGGTAGCTATTCCATTTGCAGATAAAGTTAATTTTAAGCCAAGACTGATTAAGAGAGACAAAGAAGGTCACTATATCTTGGTAAAGGGAACAATCCAAGAGGAAGAGATAACAATCATAAATATATATACAATAAATACTACTGCACCCAGTTATATAAAACAATTATTAATGGACATGAAAAATCAAATAATCCTTGATACAATTGTATTGGGAGACCCTACTGTCACAAAAAGACAGATCAGCTAGACAAAAAATCAATAATGAAATAATAGAATTAAATCAAACTTTTGAGCAAATGGACTTAGTAGATGTCTATAGAGTCTTCCACCCTACAACATCAGAATACACGTTCTTTTCAGCTGCACATGGAACATTCTTCAAAATAGAACATATACTAATTCATAGAACATGCTTAAGCAAATGTAAAGAAATTGAAATTATCCCATGCATACTATCAGACCACAGTGCAATGAAATTGGAAATCCATGCCAAAGGAAACCACAAGAACTTCATCAACACATGGAAATTAAATAGCACACTACTGAATGATCAATGGGTCACAGATGAAATTAAAGAAGAAATTAGACAGTTTTTACAGTTGAATGACAATGACAGTACAACATACCAGAACTTGCGGGACATAATGAAAGCAGTCTAAGAGAGAAATTTATAGCAGTAAATATCCATATCAAGAAAACAGAACAAGCTCATATAAAAAACTTAATGTTGAACTTCAAACTTGTAGAAAAAGAAGAGCAGACTAAACCAAAATCTCGTACAAGGGAGGAAATTACAAGGATCAGAGCAGACATTAACACACTGGAGACTAAAAAAACAATACAAAGAATCAATGAATTGAAGAGTTGGTTCTTTGAAAGATGAAATAAAATTGATAAACCTTTAGCCAACCTTATCAAAAAAAAAAAAGGAAAGAAAGGACTCTAATCCATGCAATTAGGAATGAAAAGGGTGAAATCACAACAGACCCTGTCAAAATCCAGAAAATTATCTATACCTACTAAGAAAACTTGTATTCTAATAAGATGAAAAATACAGAAGAAATGGACAGATTCTTAGATGCATGTGACTTACCAAAGTTGAATCAAGATGATATAAAAATCCTAAACAACCCAATATCAATAAATGAAATTGAAGATATACTTAAAAAATTATCAACAAAGAAGATCCCAGGCCCTGATGGATTCACTGCTGAATTCTACAAGAAATTTAGTGAAGACTTAACACCACTGCTTCTCAAACTCTTTAATGAAATTGAAAGGGAAGAAATACTCCCAAATTCATTTTTGGAAGCAAGCATTACTCTAATTCTAAAACCAGAGAAGGATCCAACTAAGAAAGAGAATTACAGGCCAATCTCCCTAATGAACATTGATGCAAAAATTCTTAATAAGATACTGGCAAATAGACTGCAGCAAATCATCAAAAAGATTGTACACCATGATCAAGTGGTGGGATGCAGGGATGGTTCAACATATGTAAATCCATAAATGTAATACATCATATTAACAGAGCCAAGGATAAAAGTCATATGATTATTTCAATAGATGCAGAAAAAGCTTTTGACAAAGTCCAACACCTATTCATGATAAAAAGTCTACAGGAAATTGGAATAGATCGTCTTTATCTCAAACTGATAAAAGCTATCTATTACAAAACAATAGCTAACATCATACTAAATAGACAAAAGTTGGAAACTTTTACTCTAAAATCAGAAACAAGAAAAGGCTGTCTATTGTCACTACTTTCATTCAATATACTTCTGGAAACATTAGCCAGAGCAATTAGACTAGAGAAAGAAATAAAAAGAGCAGGGCATGGTGGCGCACGCCTTTAATCCCAGCACTCGGGAGGCTGAGGTAGGCGGAGCGTTGTGAGTTCGAGGCCGGCTTGGGCTACAACGCGAGCGCAAGGCCGGCCTGAGGTACATAGTGTGACCCTGCCTCAAAAAACTAGGGCCGGGAGTTTGGCTCAGTGCCTTAAGCGCCTGCCCTGGCAGGCGCGAGGATGTGAATTCAATTCCCGGTGCCGCAAAAAAAAAAAATAAATAAATAAATAAAATAAAATAAAATAAATTAAAAAAAGAAATAAAGATAGGAAAGGAGGAAATTAAACTATTGTTATTTGTGGGTAACATGATACTGTACATAAAAGACCCCATAAATTTCACCAAAAGATTTCTAAGTTTAGTAACTAGATTCAATAGCATAGTAGGATACAAAATCAACATTCAAAAATCAATAGCCTTCCTGTACATGAACAACAAACTCACTGAGGGAGAAATTAGGGAAACAACATCTTTCACAATTCCATCCAAAAAAAAAAAATAATAAAGAAAGAAAGAAAAGAAAAAAAGAAATACCTAGGAATCAATCTACTGGAGGAAGTAAAAAACCTCTACATTGAAAACTATAGTACTCTGAAAAAGGAGATTGAAGAAGGTATCAGAAAATGGAAAGATATCCTTTGTTCTTGGGTGGGAAGAACCAATATAGTGAAAATGACCATGCTTCCAAAATTGTTATTCAAATTTAATGTAATCCTGATCAAAATTCCAACAGCATAACTCACAGAATTAGAGAAAACAATCCTCAAATTCATTTGGAAGCTAGAATAACAAAGGCAATTCTGAGCTACAAAGACAAGGAAGGGGGCACAACAATCACCAACTTGAAATTATAGGACAAAACTACTGTGATAAAAACAGCATGGTACTAGCAAAAAACAGACTGCAGGATTAATGGAGCAGATTGGAAGATGCAGAAACCCAAGACATACTTAGCTAACTTATTTTTGTCAAAGGTAGTGTCTTGGTTACTTTTCTCTTGTTGCTGAGACAAAATATCTGACACCCCAAATCAAGGAAGGAAAGGTTTATTTAGCTCACAGTTTGTGGAGGTTTCAGTCCATAATCTGTTGGCTCCAAGGCAGGGTGGCTTGGCACAGGGGCAACACTTCAAATTGGCAGAAGACAGCAAAAGCAACAAGAGCAAAAAATAAAGGGAGAACAAGCCTCTTCTCCTCTCTTATATTGTAAGCAGGCTACCACCCCATCAGGGTGGGTGTAGCAATCACAAAAGTTCCATGCCCTTCTCTTACACAGGCTGAGGATGTTTGCAAAGTAAGGACCCTGACTCCCTGATGAGTGGTTTAGCTAAACTTCTAAACTTCTCAAATTGACCTAATGTATCAACCATAACTGGTACCTAATACCTTCACTGTAAGAGAAATAGCCTTTTTAATAAATGGTGCTGGAAAATCTGGCTTTCCAACTACCAAAGTTTAAAACTAGATCCGTATCTTTTACATGTACTAAATTAATGTGAAAATGGATCAGAGATCTAAATGTTAAAGCAGAAACACTGAATCTGTTGTAAGATAGAATACGTAGAACTCCTGAAGACTGGTGTAGGCAAAGACTTTGTGAATAAAACCCCAATCACATAGAACTATTACAAAGAATCAACAACTGGGATCTCATCTTATTAAAAAGATTTTGCACAGCAAAAGAAATCATCAACACAATGATGATACAACCCACACTGTGGGAAAAAATTTTGCTAGTTGTTCCTCAGACAACCGTCTAGAGTATATAAAGAATTCAAAAAAAAAAATCAGACTCCCAAAATTTAGACCCAATCCAAAGATGAGCATCTGAAATAGGCACTTCTCAGATGAAGAAGTACAAACAGCAAGTAAATATATGAAAAAGTGTTCAACATCATTGGTCATTCAAGAAATGCAAATTAAAATAATGCTGAGATTCCATCTCACCTCACATCAAGAAGCCAACCAATAACAAATACTAAAGGGGATGTAGATAAAAAGGATCATTTCTTCACTGTTGGTTGGGTGTAGACTGGTGCAACCATTGTGGAAATCAGTGTGGAGATTCCTCAAAAAACTAGGACTAAAGGTTCCACTTGACCCAGCTATTCCTCATCTTGGTATCTTCCCAAAAGAATTAAAAGCATCATGCCACAGTGATATATGCACACCTATATTTATAGTGGCACAGTCTGTAATAGCTAAATCTTGGAAACAGTTTAAATGCCAATCATCTGATGAATGGTTAGAGAAGATGTGTTTTTTTATATAATGGAGTACTACTCAACCATAAAGAAGGTTAAGCCTGAGACATTTTTAGCTAAATGGATGAACTTTGAGGCCATTCTTTTAAGTGAAATAAATCAAACACACATGTGTAAATACTGCATTGTTTCTCTGATGTGAGAAACCTAAAGTGTAAGTAAGGGCCACAATGTACAATAGGTATTGTGAAATAGGAAGAACACGTTCAAATAGGAAGGGGAGCTAGGGAGGGGGGAAGGGGAAAGGAGGAAGGGAAAAGAAAAAAGTGATGGAGAAGGAGGAAAAAATGGAAACAAAGCTTTTACAAATAATGGGCAGAAGAGTCATTGAAGGGAAGGTAGAAGAATGGCGAAAAAAAGAATCGAGTTATATTATGTATATATACAAATTCCCTATGATGAATATGATCACTATGTATACCTAAAATGTACCAATAAATTTAATTAATTAAAAAATACAAAAGCCCCAGCCCCAGTCAGCCTATCCTGGCCTTACCTGCCAATACTATTCTCTTGCTCAGTGGCTGCTCTGTAAGGCAGGTAAGGCCAGGATAGGCTGGTTGGGGCTGGAATTTTGATCTCTAATTTTCAAGGCTGATTATTTTCCAGCTAGGTTTTACTTTTGGTGAAGTGTGGTAGGTGGTGAATGGCATGTGGTGAATCCCATGAAGCCATGGAAGCTTCAAGACTTCTTTGCCACATGGAGACCAAGCACCCTGCATTGAGAGATAAGCCTTGGAGATTGTTCATAAGAAAATAAAATGAACATGAGGAATAGAAGCAATTACTGAAGGCCATCATTTCACCAAATGTGTGCACTGAGAGCATCATTCTTAGTAGCAACTGCATTGCTAAGGTGATGGTTAAGAGCTGGTTCCATCTGTTGCTAAGGACATTTGTCATGAACTTTTAGGAGAGGTTGCTGTTCAAAAGGTGGCACATGGCTCTCCTTTGGTTAGCACTGTAACTAAATGAGTTGATGAAATAGCAGAGGATATTGTGACACAATTGTTATAGAGGATTAATAAGTTACTGTGTTGTGCAATCCGCTGAGCCTACTGATTCTGACAACAAGGCAAGGATGCTTATTTTTCTGCAATACACTTTTCAGAAGGATGTGCGCAAGGGTGTGTTATGTGCAGTTTTGTTGTCAACCCACATCACTGCTACAAAACCACTCAAGTCTTGAATGATTACATATCAGGAAAATTGAATTGGTCATTCTGTGTTGGTGTATGCGCTGACAGAGGGGCTGCCAGGACTGGACAGCTTCCTGGTCTCCCTACTCAGGTCAAAGAGTTTGCTTCTGAATGTGGATCTATGCATTTTGTCATCCATAGAAAAATGCTGGATAGGCAAAAAAAAATTTAAAAAATTTTTGAAGAACATGACTAAAATTATCAACCATGTAAAGTACATGTCCTTAACTCACATCTTTTCATACAGCTCTGTGAGCATATGGATGCAAAGTTCACATGTTTTCTCTTATCTTAGAAGTGACATGGCTTTCTATAGGTAGCTCATTGGCCAGAGTTTTTGAGTTATGACAGCTGCTCCAGAGGTCTGTTTTACAAAAACAGTCATCACTGACAGTGCATTTCAGTGACACAGACTGGGTCACAGAACTTACTTACTCATATAACATATTCAACCTGCTCAGTTAGCTCCATCCCTCACCTCAGGGGAAAATGACAACTGTGTTCAAGGTGGCAGATAAGGTGGCTGCATTCAAAGCTGAAATGGAATTTTGGGGGTAATGAGTGAACATTGAGATTTTTGTCGTGTTTCAAATATCAGTGGAAATTTTGAAAGACACTGAACTGGGGCCTTTTTTCTCTCAGTTGGTGCATGATTACCCATCTCAGCTTTCAAAAGAGATTGAGCATTATTTTCCAATCACAAAGGACTCCAGAACTGAGAGGAAATGAATCATGATCCATTTGCAAATAAGCCAGATGAATCAATTTTGTCTGCACTAGAAGAGAATCAACTACTTGAGATTGCAAATGAATTGCAAAATTATGTTTGAGACAACTTCAAATCTCCATACAGTCTGGATTAAAGTCAAGATGAACTATCCTGCAACTGCTACAAAAGCACCGGAAAACCTGCTTCTAATTCCAACATCCTATCTTGATGAATAGGGTTTTCTGCAGTAACAGCAACCAAAACAAGACGAAGTCCTTGCTCCTGAGGATTTTAAATCCTTCATTTTCTTGCCTTGTACTCAGGGCTCATCTGGTCTTCTCATGCTGATTGTTCTCTACCTCCTGCCCTCTTCCAGCTTGGGTGTCTACATCCTTGCCATACTTGAAGGTCAACTCAAATCTGTCCTCCTCCACGAAAACCTCTCCACACACTCCCTCCCTGCCACTCGGTCTTTGTCACTTCATCATTCTCACTACAAACTGTGATGCTTAATTACACAGCTTCCTGGCATTTTACTTTGTTTCAATGAACTGATTTTAACCCCCTGTTAGAATGGCCCAAGTGTGGACTTTTCTTCCACTCCCTTGTCTTCCATGGTGTCCCATTACCGAGTCTCTGGTTAATATTCAAGTTTATATAGACATCATCAGGCTACTATTTTATGTATATCAATCCCACATATAGTTTAAAAGCCATGGTATTCCATGTCTGCCTTTTTAGATCAAACAGCTGCAGTTCTCTGCATAATCCTGACAGTTGTCACCTTCCACATGTTGTGACTAGGGATGTAGTCTCAAAAATATATCCTATGAAACACTGTGCTCTCTTTGCTTAGGGTGGCTACCCAGATCCTTCAGTGCCCTCAAGTATGTTGTGAGTTTTCTAGAAATGGATAGAGCATGACATTCTTAACTCTTAGAATGCAAGATTTTTATAGTTTTAATTGCACTGAAGGATTTTAGATCAGTGACCCCTTTACCTTAAACATTTCTTTTATCTTCCCAAAATCCACCTCCATATTTTACTTACATTATTTTTACTTAATTAAACAGAATTCATAATATTTATATTCTATTTTGTGACCCAAAATATTAGTTCTATACTTAAATGGAACAAAATTCAATAACAGTCTTTTATCCCTTTATTATAGCTCCTCTATTTCTGTGTTCTTTATATTGACTTGCCTTTATTTATTTATTTATTTATTTTTGGTTTGGTTTTGTTTTTTTGCTGTTGTTTTTTGAGACAAAGACTTATTATACAGTTCAGGCTGACCTTGAACTCAATATGTAACTCATACTGTCCTTGAACTTGTGGCAATCTTCCTGCCTCATCCTCCCAAGTGCAAGAATGTAGGTATATGGTACGCCTGGCAATTTTCCTTTCTAAAAAACATTTATTTATGTAATTAAAAATAACAGTACTTATTTATGAGTCTTTGGTCATGCACAAAAAAATCTTTTAATAGAGATTGAGAATGTAGTAAATCCCTTTGGCCATATCAGCATAACCCTAAAAAAACATATGGGGTTATTCAAGAAAGACCTTTGAAGGATATTCTTAGTTAATGAGTAAATTTGTATGGATTTACATGGAAGAATGAGAAGATTTCAGAGGGTTTCATACAAGCTGAAACACTTTGAGCCTCTCCTGAAGTGGACAGAATACACAGTAAAAGGAGCTTGTTGATCCTTTAAACTTCAGGGAACAGGCTGATAACAACTCAGCTTCCTATTATAAAAAAGGAAGGCTGGTCCAGATCTCAGAGTAGGGAACCACAGAGTTTTGTTTCTAGGTTCTGAACCCAAATGGAATTTGCTTAACTGGGTTTTAAATCTGTTTCATTGGTGATCCTTTTATTCTTCCCTATTTTTTTCCTGTTTTGAATGGGAACACCTAATACTGCTATTGTATGGTTACTGGCCATTGCATGTTCAGAAAAAATAACATAATGTTGACTCTTTAGCTTACAATTCCACAGATGCAGAGGAGTTGTGTTCTAGGATGAATTACATGTACTATCTCACTGATACCTCAGATGAGTTAAATAATAGATTTGGGACTTTGACTTGATGTTTCCATGAGTTGAAATTTTTGATGACCTGGGATAGGGTTAATGTACCTTACATATGGAACAGATGTGACTCTTGGAAGGCCACAGATAGCAGAGGAGACTGTGATAGGCAGAATAATGTGTAGCCACCCAACCTGTCCCCATTCTAACACTTGGAACCTGTAAATATGTTGTGTGACATAACAAAAGGGATAATTACTTGACTTTGAGATGGGGAAATTAGTCTAGATGATCTTGGTGGGTTCAGTCTATTAATGAGTCTTTAAAACTGGAAGAAGTGTTAAAGAGCTAGAGATGGCAGTATGGAAAGGACTGACCCTGTTGTTGCTGGCTTTGAAAATGGAGGAAAGGGGCTGAGAGGAGAGAAATGCAGGCAGCCTAGAGGAGCTGAGGAAGTACAGCAAAAGACTTGTCCCCAGAGTGTCTGGACAGGTACTCAGCCCTGACAGCACCTTGACTTCGGCCCAGTGAAACTCTTGTTAGACTTCAAAACTACAGAACTGCAAGATGCCACGTGGCTGCTGTCTTAGACCGCTAAATGTACAGTGACTTGTTACAGAAACGCATTTGTATAGAAAACAAATACATTTAGCATACATCAGACACCCAGAAAGCTTACTAAAATACAAATAGTTGGGCCCCACCCCCTAAAGTTTCTGACTCACTAGATCTTGAGCAGGACTGGAAAATTTGCATCACTGAAATGTTCTCAGGAGATGCTAAGGCTACTAGATTAGGGGCCACATTTTGAGAATTTCTGCTTTATCTAATTTAAGCCCTAAATTGGAGCCAAACTTTCATCTGGTAAAAGTATCTCATTTTATTAGATTCCTTTTCATATACTTTGGCTTGAAAAATCCAGAAGAAAAAAGAGATTTGAACATGTGGGTATTTTGAAACAATGATCACTCTAAGCATGCGCCCAGCAGTTTGTAAAACTCACTTCCATTGTCTGAGGCACGTTTATGGGGCCATGCTCGTATCGCAGAGATCAGCGGTGGCCCATTCAAGAATGTAACTAGAGATAACAGCGTCTGTGTGTGTTGTGCTTTCATGGCATAGAACTGGATCCAACAGTGCGCATCACTCAGTGTGGCAGTAATCCTTGGCACAGAGCTCAACGGAACAGTGACTTCAGAATGACAGCATTGATCTTGATTTTAAACTGAGCTCAGGAATTACTGGGTTCTTAGGTTTCACTGCATGCCTAGTGGTGCACACATTCTTCAGGTTTTCTTGCTGTGAAAGAGCTTTTTTAAACTGAAAGAGTGTTCTATATGCTGAATGGAGTCTTGCCCCAGTGCCAGGCACAGCAGCAGGGAGACTGGACGAGTTTTTTTTATTGTTGTTGGGCATCCTCAGCTACACTTTGAGAACTGTAGCCTGAGAACAATAGATAATTGTATTGTTTTATTTTTCAAAGCACATTCCTGTCTTTCATCTCATCCTGTCACAAATATCAATGACAAAGCCAAGAAAAAAATCCAGGTTTCCTGAACCTTAGCCCCAGGTTCCTCTGCAACACTTTGATCTTGGTCTCTAGATCAAAGTCCAGAATATTCTCCATCTACAGGGGAGCCTTGGCTGCGGGAGGGAGAAGACAAGTTGCCACAGTGCTAGAATCAGAGAGAACAAAAGAAATGAAAGAAATAAAACAAAAACCAAGAAAGATAAAGAAAGGAAGAAATGAGAAAGAAAGAAGAGAGGAAATGGACCCTGAACTCCCTAAATGCAACTAGGAGCCAGGATCTTCCAGGTTAGTGTGTGGGAACAATAAACTAGGTCCTTGGGGACGAAGGCCCACCATGCTAATCCCCAGAGAAGTGGTGAACTCACAGAGTAATTAGCTTCACAGAGAGCAGTTATCACCTCCTTCTCCCGGGAGTCTTTACCTTCCCCTAGGGGCTTGGCTCACCTTCTCCCCTCTCCTCCTCCTTCTCTTTTTCTCTGAAAAAGCCTTGTGATTTGAGTGGAGAGGTTCCCCTGTCTGCAAGTTGCTTTGGGCTGTCTGAGGCTCTGCTGAGAGGGTTGGTGGAGGGGGTAGCAGATGCCAATGTGGGCCAGGAAATGTAGGACATGAGAGGGACTCACCCCATGGCTGTCAGGAGTCCCACACTGTGGGCACCTTGAAGAACCCAGAGCTCTTCCTGATAAGACCAGGGGGCGATGCGACAGGACTGAAACCAGGGAAGCAACCTTCCCATTCTTTGAAAGTGTCATCTTGGCTACTATAGAATTTAGACCACAAAACCTTTTAAGAAGAATGTGGCTCACTGTAACATGACGTAAAATGATAGAACGATATTTTGAGAAGATAGAATGGAATCACAAGCTTGTTTAGGTGAGTCTTCTGAGCAAATGTCAGTGTGGCTGGTCTGTGGACAGGGGAATGGCAAAGAGGAAATGCTGGTCACACGTTACAGGATGCACTATATGTTGTTTTGACTTCTTACATCCAAAACCATCTGCTCTGTGCAAGTTCTCTGTTTTATTCTTCACTGTACTCCTACTCTTGGTGCCCACATAGGCATTTCTGGAGGTAGTCAGGCTGTTAGGGAGTAAAAACTGGTGGTCAACTTAACACCAGCTGAATTAAATCAGTATGGTGCTGAGTGTAGATGGCCCACCTGAGGGAAGTTGCCAACATAAATAGAGGTGTGGAGAAGAAGAGTGGGGTGTTGTGGGTTCTCCTAAGTGCTGCTGTTTGGAGCCATTGGTTCTCCTGGAGAAGCTTGTCATGCTGGCTTCCCCAATATGGATTTGGCCATTATCATCAAAGGAGCTCGGGACCTTGTCACTGAGAGTGACTGTGGTTCACTTTGGGGGAGCTCTGTTCCTCACATTGAGCAGCGCTTCCTGGCCCTGGACGGGAATATGTACACTGTTTAATCTCCAGGAGAAGCTTGTCACGCTGGTTTCCTGGCATGTACTGGACTATTCTCATCATCAGAGGAGCTCCAGACCTCATTGTCGCCGAGGACGGCTATGGTAATTTTCACGGCAGCCCTGATCCATATTTTTTGGCTCCAGTATAGAACCCTCAACCTACTGGCACAGATCCTTCACCCCATGGCATAGACTTTCCAGTTTCCACTGCTGACCTTTGGGCCTTCCCAGCATAGATCCATAAAACAGACTGGCATGAGTCCTTGTCATGGCCTCTAGACCTCCAGTGGGACTCATAAGAGGCATTGTCATGGGCTCTAGGTCTTTAGCTGGACTCATGCAGGACATTGCTGTGGGATCCAGGCCCTTGGCTGAATTTTCTGGGTCTTTAGTGTTGTGAACAGATTTCCTGCACTTTCTTGTATTTAACTCCCAGTGATCATCATAAAACAGTATTATAAATTCTATGTCCTGTAGGCAATTGTTTTCCTTGCAACTCCTGACTACAACACAGGTCCTGGTCCAGAATCTGGCACATTGCAGGTGCGCCACAAATGAGCAGGGTAATGCCAGCAACAGAGAGGCTTGTGGGAAGAGCTCCAGCACATATTGCTTGACTCTTCATTTGGCAGGGGTGTGGGAGTCAGGGATAAAATGGATGGTTGGATTCCAAGACTTTCTGACTCCTTAAAGCCCTAAGACTAGAGTTATATATTTAAAAAACTCCAGAAATGCCAATATATGTGTCTGAAAGCAAGTTTAGTAAAGGTTTGTGGTAATTTTTTTTTTCGGCAAGAAGTTTATAAATAGTGCCATATTTTGTCTTTAGTACAAGTTCTAAATTTTTAACATTCTCTTTTGCTTAAATTCTATTTCAGTAACATAATGGGAAACCAAAAATCCAATAGCTTTTGCTATTATCATATACTAAATACAAAACTAAAAGCATGTGTTTTTAGAATTCCAAAAGAAAGCTACTTGAAACATAGCAAATACAATCATGAACATAAATTGTTTCTGCCCAAGGTAAGTTGTAAAAAGAACCAAAGTTTGGGTCTTTCAAATCTTTCCATGGTACTCTCTATCATTCAAAAATCCCTGGGGAAGCAGATAAAGTTTAATAAATAAATGGTTTCCTATGGTGATAGTGTCTGGTTGTAGACACCTGAGAAAAAAATCTCAAATTTTATGGGTGAGGAAAGAGAATGAAATGAAAGAACAAATACTCTAAAGAAAAAGAAAACTTGAAAACTCATGATTTCTAAGAACTTCAGTTTTTTGTGGAAAAGAAAAAAATCTAGTCTTTCTATTTTTTAAATTTGTATTTATTTTTTGTATACCAGGGATCCAATTCAGGACATTACGCTTGCCAGGAAGGCACTGTGCCACTAAGCTATATTCCTGGCTTGTGCCACCAATCTTTTATTTTGTTTTGTTTTAATTGTGCCAAAAGTTTATTTGAAAAGTGAGGGGTGAATGGGTATGGAAGAAACCAGTTCTGCAGATGAACTTGGGCCAAAGAGAAAAAGAGGGTAAAAGAAAAAATAAAAGTACACACCACATGAGAAACACTGCACAGTCTATTGTGGAAACTCACGCCTGATAGTCTTGTTTTGTTTTTTGAGATGAGTCTTGCTATGTAATTCAAGCTGGTCTTGAACTCACTATGTAGGTCAGATCTTGGCCTTATAGATCCTCCTGCCACAGCCTACTGAATGCTGGGATTACAGGCATGGGTCACCACCCCTGACTACAGGGTCACCAATCTTGCAAAAATTTGTCAGGTTTTATGTTCTTAAGTTAGAAAATTAGGGACTTGCTAAAAATGATAATTAGCACACTGCAGAATCTAAATCACATTAAAACAATAGTATAGACAGCTAAGTTAGGTAGAAATATTATAGACAGTCAGACAGGGACAGGCCCTCAAGAGTCAGTGCAGAAGACAGGAATACATTGCAACTGTGGAGGAGGTACATTCATTGAGGGTCAGACCTCAAAACC
>RJWM01041429.1:0-14894 GCA_004363535.1 Dasyprocta punctata | reverse complement strand
ACCTGGCCTCAAGAAAGCTTCAAGTATCATTTCTCAGGGGGTTAAAAATAGCTTTTTGAAAATTCCACATGAGACACATATAACTGATTACAACAACAAAATACTATTACTACTTCCTATTATCTAATTTCATTTTGCTCTTTATTTATATTGAGTTTCTTTTATAAAGGAAATCATGCAATATTTAAGTTTGTGTATCGGACTTATACTTAACATTATGGTCTCAAGGTACATCCATTTTTCTACAAATCCCTCAAGTTTATACTTCTTTATAGCAGAGAAACAGTCTGTTGCACACAAACATTGCATTTTCTCTGTATATTTGTCTGTCGATGGATATTAAGCTGTTTTCAGGATTCAATTATTATTTCTGTTTCCCTGAAAATAATCAACCTAGAAAACTAAAGATAAAAAATGCCAGCCTCAATCAGCCTACCTTGCCTTACTTGCCAGTACAGAGTAACCACCAAACATGAGAATAATGAGGCATATTCTTCTGCATGACACTGGCCATCACCATGGTAATGACTGGCTAGGACTTATTTTTCAGTTATATACGAAACCTTAGGAATTTGTTTCTTGATCCATTCTATTAATGTGTGTTTTTTGATTGATGGATTGATACCATTCATATTGACAGGCATTGATTGATACCTGTCATTGCATTGTTTTCTTATTTTTGATTCCTTTTCTTTTCCTTGTACTTCACTGTTCATGCACCTGGTATACTCTGTCCATTAAAACTTTTGTTATTGTTATTTTCATTTTCTCTTTCTAGGATGCTCTTGAGAACGTTTAGAGTGCTGATTTGGTTCTTCAGGTTCCCTTTGCCATGAAAATACCTTATTTCTCCATCAATTTTGAAAGATAGTTTTCTAGGATGTATTAGTCTGAATTGGAAGTCATTTTGTTTTAGGACTTGAAACACTTTATTTCAAGATTTCCTGATCTGTAAGATTTCTATTGAGAAGTCCATTGTAATTCTAATGGGTTTTTCTTTATAAATTATTTGTTGTTTGCCTGCAGTGGCTTTTAAGTTTCAGTTTTTATCTTGGACTTCTGACCCTTTGACTATGATTTGTCCTGGAGAGGTTATTTTATGATCCTGGCTATTGGGGGTTTTACATGCCTCACCTATATGTTAATTATTTTCTCATATTTGCAAAGCTTCCTGCTATTGGTTCAATACACATATTTTAAAGTCATTTTGTGCTGTCCTGTCACTTGTTACTAATTTCATTTAATTTTAGATTAGGCTTCTCTGACTCATCTAGCAGCTATCGCATCCATTTTTCATATCTCTTGGTTTTAAGGTATCTTTCATTAACTGATCAGCAAAAACTCCTCTGTGTTCTTGTTCTGACACTCTTCTCACATTGGTTACTCTGCAGTTCGTAATTTCAATAGAAATTTTAATCTCCTAAATTTCTACTTGATACATTTTATGGACTATAATTCTTTTCTGTGCTGGACATTCTTGTATCATCTTGTTTATCTAAGTTAGCTTTTTATTAGTGTTTTCTGTGGACTTACTTTGTTTATTAGGTCCAGTATATGTTTAGTTGTATCTTCTTTTAGCTTGCCTACTGCCTTACTGATCTTTTTATTGTATTTTTATTAGTATTGACCTTTTTTAATCTCCTTTGTTCGCCTTTTGAATAAGTTAGCTGTGCAGTTTGATTTCCTTCTCTTAATTAACATATGTGAGCCACAAATGCAAATCATTCCCCTACTAGCTGCTGTAAAATGTAAACAGTTGTTGCCAGCTGCCTCAACCTAATATCTGAAGGGAGGGGTAGTCTAAGTGATCTTAAAATCAACTGAAAAGCTTAAGGAGAGTTTCTAGATTACTAGCAGAGAGATATAAGTACAATAGATAAGTGGAAATTTGTCTGTGGTTGGGAGCCAGTTTCCATTGAGGAACTTTTGGGTATCCACCAGAGAGAAGCCCTGGCCATGACCCCTTAGTTGCTCTCAGTTTCTATTGGCCCATGCAACCAGAGATAAATCTTCAGAATGGAACCCAGCTGTCTGTCTGGTTAACATTCCATTGGCCATTGGCTTCAACTGGGATTCACCAAAGAAATACGGGGAAACCTGTTCTCTGCTTTAAGACCGGCAGCTGATCTAAGAGCATTTAACTAGCTGGCAGAGCAAGCACTGTTTGTCAAAATTTTATAAGAGAGAATTAAAAGCCTGTGCAAGATCATTACCTAGCACTTCATGAGTTTAGAGTAAGGGTTTTGAAGTCCACAATTTAATACCAAAGTGTATATATATGTGTGTGTGTAGTTAAGAGCCTCCTTAGTCTAAATGTGTTTTAGTTCTGTAAGAGTGGTGCTTTTAGAAATAGCTCCTTTTGTTCTTTCCACTGTGTCTCAAGTTCAGTCACCCGAGACCTGCCCAGAATACTAAGCTGGGACATGGCTTTTATGTGTGTTCTCCTGAATGGGCAAAATTTTGATGGCTCATCTGACGCAGAGATGGGGTATGTGTCCCCCATCTAAGATGACTTCCCTGTCTTTGGCATTGGCAAATGCTCATTTTCTATGGGTTTAACTTAGGACAAAAAAGTTGTGGCAGCCCAGAGTTCTTTTCTTTCTAATTTTACATGCCTCTAAAAAGGAAAGTACAAAGTGGCAGGAAAAGACTAGAAATAAGGCCAGAGAAAGGAAACTGAAGCAAACCAGGCTTGACATTTCCTCTAGAGTACACAGGAGGATCAGAGCCAGTCTGTCCCAGTGAAACCTGTCCTCCAAGTCTTAAGAAGGGCCACCAACCTAGTGTCATTTAACTGGTGGAAGGAGTCCCATGTTTCATTACAGGCATGTATATTTTCTAAGGCTGAACTAGATTTTATTTAAGAAGCCCCATTTTACAGAAGTTTATATTAAAGTTATCAGGGGTGTTCTAATGTTACTCTCTCTAGCGCTATTGTCTAAAGTCAAGCAAGGAGTACCAGTAAATTTAGTAACTACTTCAAAGGCAACATGTACAAGAACAAAACAGGAATAAAAATGTCCCATTAAAGAAGGATCATAACCTTACAACCTTGGATTTATCATCATTTTAACAAAACTATATAACAGACAAAGCACAAGCAATTGTAAGCAATGGGAAAAGACAAAACACAAGTAATTATAAGCAATGGACAAAGACATATCAAAACTTGAAGTACAAAGATTTGTTACCTAAATGAGTTCCAGTCCGGAGTCCATGAAACAAATGCAAAATCTTACCTCCATTCAATGATCTCAGTGGAAGGCCTCAAAATGACACAGGTGGAAAAGAAACTCCCAACCTTCTAGATGTCTTGTAAGAGTTCATGCCCTCTAAAATTGAAGAATAAATTTTAGGAATAATGGAGGTTAAGAGCAGAATGCATTTATTGAGAGAAAGAAAGCTTCTGTCTGAGAGAGACAGAAAGGGTCTCAAGTGGGTTGCCCTGATTTCCTTCTCTTGATGCCTCATGGATCAGTTTTGGAGAACTGGGAGTTTTTTTTAAGACATTTTATTGCCTTTTCTTCTAATGTTTCCATTTTTATTTCATATGTGCATAAGCACACGTGTGTGTGGGTACGTACACAGAGTCTTGTGAATTCATTGTACTGGAAGACAGTTAACATCTGCTGTTCAGTGATGCTATCTGGGTATGACCAGCTTTGCCTCTATCTCAGAATCAAATAACCTTTATTTGTGAGAAAAGGCTGCAGTGCATTTTGCTTAGCTCACAATTGGTGAATTGGCCACAGGATTGTCAATGAAATGAAGGCAATCCAGATATTGACATACAGAGAAATCCAATTGTTTACAAAAACTTTGTCACCTTGGATTCTGTCCCTGGGCAGTGGTCTTCTCGGTGAACAGGTCAGTCAGTCCATGCCTCTGCTGCTCTGTGCCAAGGGGAAGCAAACTATAAAGCTGACTTGGAGATGGCAGATGGTCCTGGCAGAGCAGCTTCTCTATAAGCATGAACCAGACAGTGGCTGCTGAATCTTATTAGTACTATTTATTTATTTATTTATTTAATCATGAATTAAACATAGGGCTTTCAAGTTGTGTTACATGCCCTCACACACACTTTTTGAGACAGTGTATTGCTAAGTCCCCAAATGACTCAAGCTGGTTAGGGTTAGGGTTATCTTAGCTACTTTTTTTCCATTACCGAGACAGAATAACTGACTCCCAAAATTAAAAGAGGAAAGGCTTATTTGGCTCATAGTTTTAGGTTTCAGTTCATAGTGTTGGCTGACTCCAAGGCAGGGTGGCATGGTCAAGGGGCATCACAGAGGAGAAACAGTTCATGGCAGGCAGAAGGCAGCATGGCAGCAAGCATACAGGGACAAGTGACAAGAGACAGCCCTCTCACTGTCCTTTATATCTTATCCAGGCTACCCACCCTTGGGGCAGGTAGCTCTAACATCCAGGATGGGGCAGCCTTAATCCTAGCATTGCACCAAGATTCAATCCCGCTATTACATTCTTGATCCCAACATCAGACACTCTAGATCCAGCCATCTCCAAATAGATATTGACATACAGATAGCCCCAACAACAGTTCCTATCTAGATGACATGATGCTTTGGGAAAACATCTAGATTCGAGCCATGACACCCTCCTGAGTAATAGGATTGCAAGGGTACACTAGGATGTGTGGCTATTCTTTAGGATTTAAAACATTTGTTTTAATCTTTAAGCAATATAGTTAACTTTTTTTACATACAAGACTAAAACTATCTTGCATAAACCTGATCTTTATATTACCTGTATTTAAAATTTTCATGATATAACTATTTTAATAGATTATACAATGGATCCTAAATTAATCAGCTTGCTGAAATGATTTTTAAAAACCCACTAAAACAGAAATAGAAAACACAAATAGAAAAAGGAACCAAGATGAACTGAAGGCTTTACGTTGTGGTCAAATAAACGCATTGTTCTGCAGTATTCATGATCAGGCAAACTTCACTCATGAACAGAAGCAGGCCTCATATATAGTGTCCTCATTTCATCCAACTTTCAAAGATAAGACACTGTGGGCCTGGAATCAGCCAATTTAGATTCTACTTGGCTTTCACAAATGTACTTTTTAAATGCTCCTTCTTTTCTTCAACCAGGAAAGGTGAGCAATAGGTGTATACAGGAAGTAAATATACTTGGGCAATTGTCTTAGTTACTTTTCTTATTGTTGAGACAAAATAGCCAACAACCAAAATGAAAGGAAGAAAGGTTTATCACAGCTCACAGTTTATAGAGGTTTCAGTTCATAGTTATCTGGTTCCAAGGTGGGGCAGCATGTCAGAGGGGCATCACAGGGAAGAAACAGTTCATGGCAGGTAGAAGGAAGCAAAGAAGTGAAGTAGTGAGTGAAAGAAGGAGCCCTCCTTTCTGTCCCTTATATTTAATTCAGACGACCCACACTTTGGATGATGCCACACACACTGAGGATGGGTTTCCCATTATCCACATCCAGAACTATGCCAAACCAATCAGTGGACTAATTTAGCAATCACACATCTTTAATCCCAGCATTACACTCTAAATCCAGTCACCTCTGAAAAGCTGCACCTATGACTGCATAAGAACTTGGGGACGCACTCAGGAGGCTGAGGCAGGAGGATCATTATGAGAGACTGGCGTGGGCTACAAAGTGAGTTCAAGGCTGGTCTGAACTACATAGTGAGACCCTGTCTCAAAAAATAGGGCCAGGGATTTAGCTCAGTGTTGTAAGTGCCTGTGTGGCAGGTATGAGGTTGTGAGTTTGATCCCTGCTACCACAATAAATAAATAAATAAATAAATAAATAAATAAATAAAAAGAATTTGGGGAGGTATGTAGACACAACCCATAACAGGGATTGACCAGATAGATGTATGGCTTTTTGTTTGTTTGTTTTGGTGCTGGAGATCAAACTCATGAACTCATGCTTGCAAGGCAGGCACTTACACCACTGAGCTAAATCTCCAGCCAGATAATATATAAAATTTCTTTCAATTGAAAACTAATGACCACATGATTTATAAGTAAATAAAATTATATAAAATAACTCTCTGTGTTAATATCTGTAGGATAGCCTTTTAAATTGTTTTAGAAAAAAATCAATATAAAGGAGGGACTGATTATTCAATATTGCAAATTTTCACCAAATTTAAATATTGCTAACAAATACTGAATTATATATATCTTTCAGAATCTCAAGATGATGAAACATATGTATATTGCCCAACTACTGGTAGACAATAATGCAATCAAGAGTGACAAAAATAACAGAGTTAAAACAATTTAATATTACAAAAAAAATGTAATGATAGTACTTTATGAGAAATCAAATTAATTCTAAAAGTGTTAATTTGAATAGGGAGTTAATGAAAATATGTTTTATTTACTGAAATTAACTTGTTTGCATCTGATTACATGAATATTGAAAGAGCTGTCAAATTAGAAGCATAGTTTCTTTTAGATCCAGAGGATCTAGACTGTAAAAGACTAAAAATACTGAAGCATTACCCAAAAAGATCAGGAAAACATCAACTTGATCCAGTGACAGTATCTTGAAACACTGTGTTTACAAAGATTTTTGCTGGCTTGGTCCCTGCTCACTGGTCTCTGATGTATCAACCATCGACTAGAGTTAACTGGCATTAGAATTTGGATCTTAAATGCTCCTCAAAAGTCTATATGTTAAAGTCTTGATCTCAGCTTGATACTATTGGAAAGTGGTAAAATCATTAAGAGGTGGGGACCAAGTGGTTGTCTATAAGTCAGTGAGGTCTTGTCTTGAAAAGGGATTGTGGGACCCTAGTGTATTCCTCTTTTTCTCTTTTACTCCTCTACAAGGTGTGCAGTTTTACTCCATACTTTCACCATGATGTGCTTGCTGCCTTGCCATTGGCTCAAAGTACCAGGACCAACAGGGAATGGACCAGAACCTCCAACACTGTGAGCCAAAGTAAACTATTTGTCTCTATAAATTGATTATATCAGGCATTTGCTATGATGCAGAAAATTGATTAACATATTTAGGAAGTTCAGGATGGATTTTACATGGACTGATCATAGGAAAATGCAATTTTCTCAAAGGTTGATAGACACTCAATTAGCTAAGAAAGCTGTCATACAGGTGTAGCCAATTTTAAATTATTTCACAAGTATCTCTGAGAGAGTAACATGCTGACTTCCATTCACTTGAATTAACGTCAGTGTCTTCTCTTAGCATAAATGTTAATAAAGGGAGAATCCAAGAAAGGAACCGCATAAGAATGGGATTCATCTTGGTCTGTCAGCTTTCACCCTCATCCCACCGGTCACACAAGAGATGGTTTCTTTTCCAGAAAGATCAGTGACATGGACAACAGTGTCACTGAAAGATGCAAATATGTGACAAACACCAAATATGTTCTCCCCATCAAGCATTTGAGACCCCTAAAGGAATAGTTCTTTCTTTTCTATTCCTTTCCCTTGTGAGGAACTATTTCTGTTGGCCATGAAGAAATGAACTGAGAGATGCAAAGAAACCTAACCATATATCTCAGTAAATGGTCAAGCTCACTAAACTGAAGTACTTCCAAATCCAAGGCCCATGTTCTTTCCACTATTTCACCCTGCTTATCAAGGTCCAGAATGTGGTTGTTTGTGTTGCTTAAGGGAATGGAAAATCACTAACATAGTGTAGGTTAACAACATCTGTGTCATCAGCGTAGGTACTGCACTGACTTGAGAAAACTATCATGACATAAGGCGATATGTAGGTTTTTAGCCCAAGTGATTATTTTGCTAAGTATGGGCCAACTAGGCTTAAACCATCTCTACTGTACCCAAATTCTGAGCTAGCTGTACAATCTCAAGCATTATAAAATTATTTTGACACCAAAACATACTAATTCTGGGCTAAGAAAAGTAGTTCAAGGAATTGTTTATCTCCTTCTATGGTAAAAATTCCTGATATTTAAGAACATTATCACATGTTTCCAGAATTCTCATTCCTTGAAATTTCTACTTAGGTATACGCTTTTCAGCAATTCTTAAAGATGTACACAGGATATATATTCAAGGATGTTCCGGAATCAGTGTTCGTATAAACTGAGAATAGTAATGGCTATCAACAACAGACTGCACACATTGTGGCTTAATCATATAATAGTATACTAATGAAAAAGAACAAATTACAGACTATATGTGACCAGGGATAAATTTCAGAAATGATATTGGTTGAAAAAAAAGTCACTGAAGCCTATGGTTTGATTTTATTTTTCATTCCAAAGTAGAAAAGCTAAATAATCCTTTTTTTCCAGATACATATAGGAAGGTACGTCTTAAAGGAAAAGCTAGAGAATAACACAAAATCAAGCAATAATTACTTTTAGAGGAATTAATGATGAAGAATAAGGAACCTGAAGTTCTTGACAATAGTAATAAGGATTAGAAATGATAGATTGTTATTCATTAAATGAACATATATAGTTAAATATGCATTTTAGATTGATATTACTTCACATGTTAAAATATTTTTATACTTACATAACATTTCTTTTTTAATACATCAATATATTTTTTAGCATTACGAAGGCATAACTGACAAATGTTAGGCATCCCAATGTGTATAACAATGTTTTAACATAAATATAAAATATGAAATGATTACCACAGTCAAGCTAACAAACACATAAATCATCCCACATGATTTTTATGATGAAGATCCCAATCTATTTTTTTAGTAAATTTCTGATACACAATGTATTATAATTAGTCATAATGCTGTATATCAGCTCTCTAGAATCTATTTATACTTGAAAGTGATCATCCCACTGCTCCAAAAGTGCCCACCCCTCACTCCTTGGATCCACCGTTCTTTATTTTCACGAATTTGACTTAGATTTCACAGATACTGAGCTCATGCAATATTTATTTTCTGTTAGACTTTTTTTTACTTGGCATGAGACTCTATATTTTCATTAATCTGCTATAAATGGCAATGAATCTCTTGTCTGTTTTTACACTAGTTGCCTGTGTCAAGACTCATGGCAAGGAATTTTTACTTTATGTTTTCTTCTGGGATCGTTACAGTTTAGGTCTTTCAAGTTAAGTACTTAACCTATTTTGAGCTTACTTTTGCACAAAATGCAGGATAAAGGCTTGATCTAATTCTTTTGTCTATGAATGTTACCTTTTTCCAACACTATTTACAGAGACAATGTCCTTTCTGTATTGCACATTCTTGGTTTTTTTGGGAGGGCATTTGTTGACTATATATGGGTATGTTTATTTCTGTTTTGTCTATCCTGTTCCATTGGTCTGTGTGTTCACTATTATGCTAATTCCATACTGTTTTTATTACTATAGGTTTATAATATTCTTTGAAATCAGAAAAGATGGCACCACCTTTTTCTTTCTCAATATTCCTTTCAGTATTTGAAATTCTCACAGTTACATACAAATTTTTGATTGGAATTTTCTACTTCTTATGAAAAATGTCATAAGAATTTTGATAGATACTGTATTTAGTCTATAAATAATGTGGATAGTATAGATATTTCAACATTATTCTTCCTTTTCCAAGATCACTGGTTATCTTAACTTTAACTTTTGTCTTCTTCAATTTCTTTCATCACTATTTCATAATTTTCAATGTGCATATCTTTTACATCCTTGATTAAATTGATTTTTAAATGCATTATTCCTTTTGTTATTATTCTAGATAGTAGCATAATCTTCTTTCTCAGTTTGGTGTTAGTGTATAGAAACGCAGTTGAATTTTGTTTGTAGATTTTCTCCTGAAATTTAAATGAATTCATTTATTAGTTCAATAAATAGTTGATGAAGTCAATAGAGTTTTCTATCTGTATATCCAAACAGCTAATTTTACTTTTTCCTTTATTATTTGGATGTCTTTTATCTCTTTTTCTTGCCTTATTGTTCTGGCTAGACATCTAGCATTATAGAACTAGTGAGTGTATATAACCATGTGTAGTTCTTGGCCTGAGAGAAAAAGCTTTCAGCTGTTGAATTTGGGATCTAAGCCTTTAAATAGTATCTCCAGGGACAAGTCTTGGAAATCTCTATTTTTAGTGTAAGACCCCGCTGACTCACCGTCAGGTATGTGTGAAACAGATATAGTATAAAGGCATTGAACAATTCCCATAAATTAATATTTTTCAATCATGTCAGAAAATACAACCCATATCTAATTGAAGGGAAAACTTAAGAACTATAAAAATTCAATATATAAAAATAATTTTAAAAGCAACTAGTACCAATATACTTGAATAATTGCCTAACACATACTCAGAGTTTATCATCACTCTCCCTTGAGACAGTTTTCTTTTTCCCATGACCCCACATTCTCATTTCTCTCTTATAAATTTAGCAATACAGGTTTAGCTAGCATATTATATAAGGCAATATAATTCTCAGTTGATACAAGCATGAAGGTTGTTAATGTAATTCTTCCTTACCATTAAATCAATAATTTTAGATTTCCTAGTCACTTAAAGACAAATAAGTATCATACTATGAAGAGATACTGACTTTTAGGCATGTGTTAAATGGAAAAGATTAGAAAACTGAGCTATATTTTTATAACAGATTAGTCTTACTAGGTTTAGACAGCTCTTAATTACAGAAGACTTTTGCATATTCAGGGCTTAGACCACACACAGGAGAACCTAAGCCAAATTCAATATAATAACAAGGAAATGAATTATGAGCTTGATAAGATCAGGATGGTGAAGCTGGAGTGTGTTACCTTGCATGTCTGCAATGATATCTTAGGTGGAACCTTACAGTAAGACAGAATCTACACAGATCTAACTTGTGGCACCCGCCCTTTCAGCCATTACATGCAGGCTCTTTAGTCTAATCTTCATAAACAGTGACGTGTTCACAAAGCCCAATAAGAGCACAAACTTTAAAATTCACACTATGAATATTTGAACCTTCAATTACAAAACTCAGAAGAGTGGCTAGCTCTTTATAGTTGAATATTTACTGGTATAAATGCTGGCTTATGGACAAAGGAGCCTCTGAGCTGATGAGACACTCCAGACCCAAGGTTTGGAAACCTGGAATATCCATTCTAAAACATGAGTCTTGACTTGTTCTACTGCCTTGAACCCAGAAAGGAGAGAGAAAGAAGAGGTCACTGTTTAGATAATTTCCTCTGCTTCTTAGCAGAGGCAGAAGAAACAGATAGTTACTGCAAAGTTCCATACCACAATCTTCTTTCTTTGTGGGGTCATATGTAACTATTAGGACATGATAACCTTTGTATAGTTGAGATACCTGGTGGAAAACATAGGAAGCCTAGTGGTGAATTAAATGCATTTACAAACACAGTTGCAATAGTAAGAACACTTGTCCAGAGTGTGCATGCAAATCTCAGAGATGTCCTTAACATGAGAGTGGTTAAATGATTCCATTATTCTTTAATAAAAAATATACAAACTGAACAAAGGGACCAAGAATAAATGTCTATGTGCAATATATTTTTTTAAAGAATGTTGAACTTTCAGTCATTTACCACGTATTACTGAAGATCCACGTGTAAGACTATGCTGAGCTTTGAGCTGATACCATTAACTTCCTCCTTCTCATCCTAACTATTTACGGTTCTAGAAGATAACATTTGCTGAACTTTTAATATACTTTGTTTAAAATGGAAAGAAGTCTAGCCGGGCATGGTGGCACACGCCTTTAATCCCAGCACTCGGGAGGCTGAGGCAGGAGGAGCGTTGTGAGTTCGAGGCCTGCTTAGGCTACAACACAAGCGCAAGGCTGGCCTGAGCTCACAGAGCAACCCTGCCTCAAAAATCCAGGGCTGGGAGTTTGGCTCAGTGACTTAAGCACCTGTCTGACAGGCGTGAGTTTGTGAGTTCAATCCCTGGTGCCGGAAAAAAAAGAGGGGGGGGGAGAAGTAGAAGGAAGAAAATGGAGACATTGCTGAGAATTCTTTCTGAGTTTTAGCTAAATGAAAGGTAAGTGAGTTAGAGCACAGCATCTGCTTTCATTTAAAATAAGGACATCAGGTTGCATCATCTAAATTAAATGGTTTTCCAAGTTATAATTTTTTAAGACGCTAAGGAAAACAGTATTAAGGACATCTTTGACAATTAGGAAAATGTAACATTCATTAAATGTTTAACATACAAATATTGAGGGGTTTTTTTTGTCTTGTGAATCTTGTGCAGAACTTGCCTAAAACCTTAGACTGGGGACTTCTGGGAAGATAGTGGCATGGTGCGCGGTGGGAAATCAACCTTTCTGAGACTGGGAGACCAGACAGTAGAGTGTAGCAACTTGGGGAAGAGAAGGAGAGAGGTAGATTTCTGAGACCCAGGAAAGTTCTGAAGGAGAGTTGGAGCCTACAAGGTGAGCAAGTGACAGATCTCAATGTAGAAGAGGGAGATGGTGAACTGTGCTTTCTCCTTGACTTCCAGCTCATGGCATGAGAGAGGAGACTTGAGCCTGCAGAAATGCAATGACAGTGAGGGACCAGGGAAGCCTCTAAAAAAAATGCACCAACACAGTAGAGCAGAGGATGCTGTGGGCTGCAGCAGGGGTGACTTCAGTCCAAATGTTCCCAGAAAGGTTGATTGACTGGATGCCATTTTGGGATGGTGCCAGCTGAACCTGGAATTTGGAGCAGCCATGGGTTGTCTTCATTTTGGGGCTCCCAGTGTCTGGATGAGGTGCAGCTCTGAGAAGCACATAGGGTCAGGGAGGTGAGGTCAAACCAGCAAGAAGCACTCATATTGTGAGCTGAACAACCCAGGTCACAGATCCACAACTAGGGACCAGGATCAGCATGAACCTCTGCAGAGCTGAATGTGCACCCCACTCTATTCTAATGCAGCCAGGCTGGGCTAATGTGTTACCCTGCCCTAATCCTACTGGAAACTTGCGGGGATCATACAACACAGATCTAGGCTATCTGCTTCCTTGGTCTACTAATGATAACAAAGACATTTCCCTGAAGTAGTACCACAAACTTTAGCTTCCAAAAGATAATTATGGCTTGAAATCTTTTTTTTGATTGTATATTATTTTTTCATTAATGTGAACATAGTTTTTAGTTTTGTTTTGTTTAGATCTTGTTTTCGTTTCTTCCTTGTTTCCCTCCTGTCTTCACTGGTCTCCAAAAGCTTAGGTAATCTTTTTTTGTCCTTAAACTTTGCTTCTAATCACCTTCTCCTCTTCTGTTTCTCTATTTTTATCTCTTATCCCTTTTAAATTTTCTCCCCACAGGGTAAATCACTCAATTGGGGTAATATTAACTGTTTTCAACTTTCTTATTTTAGAGTTTGTTATATAACTATAAATCTTATTCATATGATTAAGATGGTAAATTAACAGTGACTACAGTGTGACATTTTCTAAGGTGTGTTTGATCCTATTATTATTACTGATTTTGCTACTTTAACTAAGGTGATTGTTGTTCTACTCAGTTGTTTTTTCTCATGTGCCAAGACTAATGCTGTCTCAGGGTCATAAACAATACTACAGTCCAGTACCAAGGAACCAGGGAATAAGCCAAATAGACAGCAACTTCTCTCCCTAATAAACTGAAGAGGTAGGATTATGTGACGGACTCAAAAGCCAAAAGCAAGCCACTCCTAGAAGACAACTTTGAAAAGTAGTCATTTCCTAAGGAGCTCTTGATACAAGTAATAAAATTATGTAACAAGCAATTTACAAGCATTAACACAGAAAATAAGTTTTAAAAAATACAAAATGACAAAACATGGAAGCAAGATGCAACTCCAGAACTCCAGCTCACCAAACACAAACCCAGGAGTCAGTGAGGTGGAAAAATCAAAAGCTACCTATCTGAACTCTCTGAAATGGTAACAGTGAAAGTAACAGATGAAATCAAAAATAATGTCTCAGATAACTAAAGAGATGATTACCATAATGAAGGTCATGGCTAATGTGCCTAGAGTAAATACAGATAAAAAAAAATAGAGGAGCTTAGAAAAATGATGGAAACTATGAGAAACAGCGTAAGAAAGAAGTGAAATTCATGAAACAAATTAAAACATATCTAGAGTAAAAATCCTATTAAAAGTATATGCAGCATCAACCAACATGAGGACAGAATATCAGATCTAGAAAGCAGGTTTATGGCTAACAATCATGAAAAGGAGTATTTCTTAAAAACAGAAAAGGACAACAAAAAATAATTCAACAGCTGCTGGATAATGCAAAGAAGAATAACATAAGACTTGTCAGAATCAATGAAGAATCAGGAGATACTAGGTCATAAAAAATCCTGTTCACATAAATAATGGTAGAAAATTGCCTAAGCACAGGAAAAAAATTGACTTATATATAAATGAGACATGTAGAACTTAAATAAGGCACAATAAAAAAATCTACAAGATTCCAAAAATTCAACACAAGAATAGAATATTAAAAGCTGTTAGAGAAAAAAAATCAGCTATAAAGGAAAACCATCAGACTCATCACATACTTCTCAACACAAACCCTTAAGGAGAGGTTGAAGTATTTCAAGTCCTAAAAGAAAAAAAAAAAAGAAAGAAATAAAGGAAGAAAAACTCCAACCTAGATTGATTTACCCTACAAAACTAAATTTCCATATTGATCGAGAAATAAGATACTTCCATGATTAAAAAAAAACAAAGAAATTCATGACCACCAAACCATGTTTTGAAGACTATTTCAGAAACAGTTACCAAGAATTACAATTCCATAACCTTCAAGAGAATGAACCCAATAGGCAAGGCAAGTATCTAAACAGAGTGGGGAAGAAAGGGAAAAACAACAGGAAAATAATATCGCAAGGATAAGTCAATGAATATCAATGATAACCATCAATATCAAAGGTTTAAATTCATCAATGAAAAGAAACATTGTCAAAGTGGATCAAGAAACAAGAT
>RJWM01041428.1:0-14869 GCA_004363535.1 Dasyprocta punctata | reverse complement strand
AGAAGGAAAGGTTTATTTCTTACAGTTCTTGGGGGTTCCAGACCATACTCAGTTGGCTCCAAGGAAGTGTGGTGTAGCAGGGCAGCCATTCATGGCAGTTTGCAAAACAGCCTGGTGCCAACCAGCCAGAGAGGGAAAACATGCCTTCTTTCTGCCCTTACACTGTACATAGACTCCACCCCTGGGTGAGTGCAACACTTATATCACCAATGCCAGTGCTAGACAACAAACCAATCACAAGCACCAGACTCAGCCCCATTCATGACTACATGAGGCTTAAGTGGGGGCCATCTGATTACACTATAATACTGAGACTGCTGTAGTTTCCTTGCTATCACTGTGGGGAGGACCGAGTCTGAGAATGGTTGGTGTCACTAGAGACCCTGTTCCTGCTGGTCCTGTGTTGCTTTCCTTTCTCTCCCTACCTGGAGAGCTCACCTGTGACTGTGCACACGGTCACCTGTTCATGCATTTGAACTCATCCTTTCATTTCAAACTACTTGTCTTGTGTATTCCCAAGGGTAGAAATGTTTCTTAGCATATTGCTCCTCAAACTTGTATGTGCATACAAATCACCTGGGGCTTTTCTGCTGAAATCCAGATTCTGACTCAGTCAGCTTGGACCAGGCTTCAGATTCTGCATTTCCACATGCACCCAGCCAAGCCCTTGCTCCTGGTGCCAAGGCTGCAATCTGAGTAGCAGTGCCCTGGTGTATTTGCCATGTACGTATGTATGTATGGATGTGTGTATGTACTTGTATACATGTTCATGCATGTATGTATGTGTGTATGCATGTATGCATGTATGTGTGTATGTGTCATCTACCTTCCATCTACCTATTTACTCACCTATTTATCATTATTTGTCTTTTCCTCTGTCATTTGTCTATCATCCACTTACCTACTATCCATCTACTTATCTATCATTTATTTACATAATACTTATTGATCTATCATCTATCTATCCTATTATCTATCATCTACTATCTATCTATCTATCTATCTATCTATCTATCGAC
Source organism: Dasyprocta punctata (assembly GCA_004363535.1). NCBI lineage: Eukaryota > Metazoa > Chordata > Mammalia > Rodentia > Dasyproctidae > Dasyprocta > Dasyprocta punctata. The sequence goes on along the minus strand of RJWM01041428.1, from coordinate 13,850 downwards.
CTATAGTCTATCTGATAGCAATTTAAATGATGATGCTTTCCTTTAGGATTCCAGGTCCTTATTGGGATTAATTAGGATACCACCCTTGACTGTGGCTGAGACTACACTTGCCGTCACTCTTTAGAGTATCATGACTTTTGTGGAAGCCAGTCAGAATGTAATGATGGCATTTTTAATGTAACCCATCTGCTCACTTCTGGGCACAGCTCCTGGGAGGTGAGCAGAGAATCTCAAAAGCCTCATCCCCCAAGTTGATTTGCCCCATAAAAGCTTGACCAGGAATCTGCAGAGGATGTGGGTCTGCAGGTGAGGTACAGAACCCATTCTGGGCCTATGGCCAGTGGTGGACCTGAGTGGGGGAGACAAGGGCTTCTGGGACTGCACAAAAGAGGGGCTCAAGGCCTGGCAGGGCTGCAAGGAGGTGGCGGAGGAGGAGCTCTGTCCCCAGGGGATGCCTGCCCTTAGGGCTCTGCCCACACAGAGTTATGAACTCAGCTGCAGGGCGAATGTTCTGAGATCTTCGCTGTGGGGGCTTGCGGCCCACTCTCCCCACCCTCCGCCCTCCCAGGGCACTGTGAGAACAAATCCACAATGCTACAAGGTTAATGGGCCCATGGAATCATTAGTTTTTCCACTTTCAAATTATGTGCAATAATTGGCTTTCTGGATGTTTGTCAAGGGAACAGCAGCCAACAGCTTCCTCCCAGGGAAAGTTCTCTTCTTCCCTGGGAAAATGGAGATCTTACCTTCAAAATAATAGCTTACTTCACATACTAACACCTTGAACATTACAGAAGATAGTTTTTTAGGAGAAGTAGAGATTCAAAGGTAGAACGCAGGACGAGAGTGCACACATCAGAGGCTCGTGTACCTCTGTCATCAGGCCATTACCACTGTGCCTGGCAATGTGTTTCCTACCTGGGGTCTGCCTGTCTGTGTCTCCAGCACCTAAACCCAGGGGTACCAGAAGCACTGCCTTTCTGTGGAGGCTGTTTTCTGTGGAGGCCCTGGTTGACAGTCGGGCCCTGCGGCACGTGCCATCTGCTACCCCAGTGCAGCCAAGGCCTGGGTGGAGGGCCATCTGTGACACCAGCAGGGCACTGGCACAGGTCACAGGGCCCCAGCTTGCTTTCCCGTGCCTGCATACTGGGAAAAAATAATTCGTACCTCAGCATCTCTCACCACTTGTTCTGATGGCTGCAAGATCATCTAAAATGCTTGTCTTTCCTACCCATAATGCTTCTGCCAAAACTACCATCTGTGAGCTCACAGAACACCTTGTCCACCATCAAGGTATCTTCACAGCATTACTACTGACCAAGACACAGATTTCATGACCAAAGAGGCAATAGGTCCATGCTCATGGAATTCACTGGTTTTACCATGTTCTCCACCATCCAGAGCAGCTAGATTGATAGAAAGGTGGAATGGTCTTTTGGAGATGCACTTACAGCACCAAATAGGTGGCAATAGCTTGCAGAACTGGAACAAGAGTCTTCGAGAAGCTGTACATGCTTCAAATCAGCATTCACTGTACAGTACTCTTTCTCCCATAGCCAGGATTGAAGGGGTGGAAGTGGCAATGGTACCACCCACAACTGCCCCTTGTGACCCACTAGCAACTTTTTGCTTCTTGTTCCCATGACTTTATTTTGTGCTAGCCTAGAAGTTTTAGTTCCAGATGGGGAAGTCTTGTACCAAGAAGCACAATAATGATACCGTTGAATGGGAAGCTAAGACTTCTTCTATATTGATAGACTTAATATTGACTCTTAAATATTGTTAAATCTATAATGTTTAAGTTATGAAATGTTAGAAGTGTGAACATCACTCAGAAAAATTTTGCTTTCTGTTCTAGGGAGGGAATTAATGCTTTTCTGTTTGTACTTGGGATGGTTGTATCACGTTAGGCACAATTATGAACTTGCTGTTGTATTTGGAGATTAAGTGTGACTGAAGGAGATGTGTATGTTGTCAAACTGACAAGAGGTGGATTGTGATTGTTAATGGAATATGTCATATTGACTTGAGCAAGGAAACACCTCGCAAAATAGTAAAGTCCTGATTGTGTCTATGGATGATTGACAGGTAGGCCATTAACAGAGGGAGGAAGACCCACTCCAGATGTGGGTGGCATTAACCAAAAGACTTGTACCCTGGAAGGAATAAAAGGGAAAGAATAAAGAAGTCTTCTCTTGTTTCTTTAGAGGAGCTCTGGTCTTTGCCACTGACTTTGGATGTTTGTCTCCAATTCCTTCAGGTTTCTAGTACACACCCTTCAGCCTTCTAATAAGGACTCTCCCTGGACTCTGCAGTGAGTTGTAGGCTTCCTACCTTGGAGTGGATCCTTCTGCCCACCAGTGCACAGATGGCCATTTTGTATTCTTCCACCCCTGGTTCCTAAGCCTACGTAGCATATTGTTTATGTAACCCTTTACATAATCATATAATCTGTTCATCTAGTGATGCCTAAGTGATACAGGCATGCACCACCAGTCCCCACTTGGATAACTAATTTTATAAGAAGTTTTCTTCAACATTAAGACTCTTGTTAACAAATGGAATTTACGGAGTGTGTAACTCTTTTGTTTCCACAACTATTTTAAAAATTGGACTCACTTTTCCTTTCCACCCAGAAAAATGATCTAAAATGTCTTCCAAAGTGAAAGAGGCTCCCAGCACTCAGGAGGCTGAGGTAGGAGGAGCATTGTGAGTTCGAGGCTGGCTTGGGCTATAATGGGAGTGCAAGGCCGGCCTGAGCTACACAGTGCAACCCTTCCTCAAAAAACCAGGGCCGGGAGTTTGCTTAGTGGTTTACGTGCCTGTCAGGCAGGCACGAGGTTGTGAGTTCGATCCCCGGTGCCGCAAAAAAAAAAAAAAAAAAAAAAAAAAAAAAAAAAAAAAAAAGAAGTGCAAGAGGCCATGACCAAAGTGGGCCAGAGCAACTTGCACACCGGATGCCCTCTGGAATTACAATACACTAGGGCTCAGGGATTTCTTCTGGGATCTGTTTTGAGGCCACATTCCCTCCCTGGAATTCCTTTCACTCTACTGGTCTTTGCTTTCACCCTGCACCTTTCCACCCCTCGCCCAACCACCCACTGAGCCAGTCACAGTGCAGTAGCTTCTCATTAAACTTCTCAGGGTCTTGAGTTGGGTGCTTATAATAACAGGATAATAATAATAATCTTGCAGGATCTTGTAGCCAATGAAATTACTTTGAAAATAGTTAAATGCTGAAGTGTTAATTTCTGCTGCCCTGATTTGATTAGCAAACAGTAAAAAAAAAGCTGCTCTAAGACTTAGTGATTCTGGAAATCTCTAAGAGAAACTGGAGTCTCTAACTATGTGAAGATTACCTGGATCATTTCATTTGATGATGAATATTCTAAAATAATTACATTTTTCTTTGATTGACTTCTTATCTTCCTACTTCTTTGTGACTTCTCATGGATTTACCCTTTCTCCTTAATCATCTCCCACTCAAGTTCCTTGTTTCTTTCTCCTTAGAATAAGCATGCAGAAGATTTGTCTTGGTTAATAGCAAGATTTTCCTGTGGATGCGTGAGTTAAAAACAGGATGAGACTGTCTGAAACAACCATAGCTTATGCCTCTGTTATTGTAGTCTTTAAGAGCCGGGAGTTTGGCTCAGTGCCTTAAGCCCCTGCCCTGGCAGGCGCGAGGTTGCGAGTTCAATCCCCGGTGCCGCAAAAAAAAAAAAAAAAAAAAAAAGATTTTATTGTACTCTTTAGTGAGACTTGACAACTGTTTCTGGCCCTCTCCTTTCTTGGGTTGCAGGGTTGCACTTCCTTGCCCATTTGCGGTTGGTCAAGTGATCTTCAAGGCTGAGAGCGGGTGGGACATGTGCTATTTGGGGCAGGAACACCTCCCTGCTGGTTGAGGTCCTCCAGAACTTCATGGCCTGGGAGAACAATGAGAAATGTTTGAGATGACACATGTTCTACCGCCCTGGGCCAGGATTAATTACAAAGAGAAGATTTCTTTAAAAGACTTAAGGAATGCAGACCATGAGCAAGTTATAAACTTTAATTGCTTTAAGTCCGTGAGGTTTTAAAGTTATTCTACTACAGCCTTAGTTAGCCTTACCTGATTATTGCACCCACTAAACTGAGGACATTTCTGGGGAGAAGAAAGGGAAAAAAGTGATTAGTTTGTGTCTCTGCTAAGAATTTTTGTAGCAAGAAATTATTAATCTTGTTGGCTTAATGAATTCAAGCTTTGCCTTTAATAGTAAGCAAAAATTGGCTTGCAGTACTGTACAGCCATTGCATTTCTTAATATCATGTTCTTTACATGGGAGTAACAAAGATAGTGAGCACAACTAGAAGATCAGATCAGTATACATGGGCTCTCATGGCAGGACTTGAAGTCTCAACAAAGAATCTGAAAGAAATTGTCATCAAACATTCATTCATTATCTAAATATGTATCAAGCACCCACGTGGTCTGGCATTATGTTTGGTATTAGCAAAAGAGTAACCAATTCACAGAAGCCCTTTACTGCATTTAGTATTGCATATATTACCTAATTTTATCTCATAACAACGAAATAGCCACACTTATTTAAAGGCAAGGAAGCTCAGACGCAAGAAGCCAACTAACTTGGCCAAACTCAGGAAGACAGTAATGAAACTGGGGGAACCGCTATCTTCGTACTAAAGCCCATATTGAATATCTCACAATAGCAGGAAAAGACCATTAGAGCATAGTAAGAAAGAGAAATGCATGATTAAATATGTAAGCATTTGAATGCTGAGAAAAGGGAATTTTTAACTGTAACTACATGAATGACTTAGTTTGTGGACCCCTAAAATTGTTCACAACCCTTGGAAAACCAAAGTGGTCATAACCTAAAAATATGACAAATTTCTCTACAATGATGAAGCATTGCTAAAAGACACTAAAATTCCATTTTTGTCATTGTATTTACCACAAACTCCAGCATTAGTAGGGGAAGTAGAAATCCATTTTCTTTATTTTTTGTACTTATGAAATAAAATAGATAAAAATAGTATGAATTTTCTGATTTTAGTGGAAAATTTTGTTTTTACATTATTAGTGACAGAACTGTCAGAAGGGTCTTTGGGTCAATTTCCTGTCTGAAGAGTGGAGATGGAAGAGAGTATGGGGGTGAGCCTGCATCCTCTCTTTGCTTAGAAGATGCATAATCTGACAACCAGAGAAGGAAGCCATGGGGTCAGAGCTCAAGCTCTCAAACTCCCACCAGATATTTGTGAATCATTTGAAGAATAACATTTCCTTTCCTTCCCTTCATGTTTACTCAAATGCACGTCACTTAATCTTAAACCATTTTATTACATATGCTACCAGAGTAGAGTAGGTAGTATGTTAGGTATTTAAGCCATTTAAAAAAATGTTATATTTGGAGTACAGAAATGAGAATATCCAAATGGAGTGCCAGCAGAGTGAAAATTTCACAACAACAATAAAACTCTAACAGAATGAATTTGCATGTGAAGTTTGTATTGTAATCTGGTTTGCATGCTCCGGTTGGCTCCCTCTTTTGTAAGCCAGGAACATTGGCACTGGTTCAATACTAAGGAAGGAAGCAAGAGCTGGACTGAGGAGACCTGAAGTTCAGGTTCATTTCAGCTGACAGCTGTGGACTGCAAGATCTCAGGCATCACCTTACTTTTCAGGTCCTGGGCTCCCATGTTCTTAAGATGAAAATGTTGTACCTGACTTCCTAGATGCCTCCAACCCCCACCACATGTATGGCTTATCCCTCAAGCTTCTAAGAATGGACAGAATTGGGCCCAGAGTGTTCAAAAGAAGAGATTGCAAGGACAGCCCTGTAAGGGGCTGTGCCATAGAGGCTACAGCTGGAAATGTTGGTGGAGGAGGCAGCTATGCCCAAGGTGCAGCCTCCAAACCTGGAGGTCAGGAAAGATGTATCAGGGGCCTCCTTCCTTCACCTTTCACCACCCAGTCACCGCCAACCCCAGCTAAGAAAAGAAGCCCAGTGCATGCAGCCCTAGAGTTGGCCTCCTGGGCAAGGTCAGGACGGGAGATGTGGAGAAAGGGGCCGCAGTGCAGGAAGGAGCGATGGAGTAGGCCCTGCCGCCATACAAATTGGTATTGTCCATCCCTTCTCTTCATTTGCAATTCAGATAAATCCCAGTGAGTTTTCTCAGATAATCTTTGTTGTTGATCTTGCAAATAAGTAAGTAGCAATGATCCTGCTACATTCCTTTTTACTTCTTCTTTACTACCATCACATTTAGTCCCTTCTGTTATGTAGGCCATAGGTAAGAAATTCTTAGTCCCTTCACCTCTAATCTATCTCATGAAACAATGCATTTCAAACACAGCTTCGTGATCCCATTTTGTTCATAATCTAGGTATCATTTCCAAAAATCTTATGGAACCAACACATTTAAAAAAATTATGACCCTTGAAAGGCATATTTGCACAGAGGTAAGCATGGTTTGTTCGGATGGAAATACGTGTTCACCAGGTCAGGCCTGTGATCCGAGCTGTGGTACAATTGGTCAGGCTGGACCCTGGTAGGTGACCACATGCACTCCATGCTGTAGGCACCAGCTGCCTGGCTTCCTTCTACCAGAGGAGGCCTCTTACAGGGAAGGGGCTGCAGAGTTGCTTCATCTCTGCCTTTAATCTGACTCTTTGCGGAGGTCTATAAAAATCGCCTGCCAATCCAGGTGCCATGAAAAAAATCTGGCTTTGAGTATGAGCCAGAAACATTCAAGTGGGAGCATAGTGCCCAGAGGACTGGAGAGCACACGCCAGGTGCCTGCACGGTTACCATCGCTTCGGTCTTCTGAATCTTCTTCCAGCACACACAAAATAGACACGGCAAGCATCACCTGTCCCTGGGGCAGTGCCAAAGCCATGTGCATGGTGGCACTTGCTCCTTTGCTGCTGCTGTTGGGGGCAAAGGAATTGTCATTCAGACACACAGATGTTAAACTCAGTCTTGATGGGCAAAGGATGACACTCTGCTATGAGCATGCACAGTGATACAGGCCCTTAGAAATATGTGACTGAGTCCGCCTCTGACTCCACCGTTCAGGAAAGGCAGCCACCTCACTCTGCATGACTCTCAAGATTGACTCCAGTTGAACAGAAGTGGCCTAGCTTAGTCCTGAGGCTCCTGATTCTCAGGGAAATTGGAGTCCTGTGGACCCACAGTCCATACCTGTCCCTTTCTCACACAGGACAGCCACTCCCCTGCAAGAGAAGAGACAGAAATGTGATGACTGTTCTGCTATTGCATATTTGAAGAATTCTGCTTTGAAGTGAGGGCAGAATTATTTAGATTTTTTTTTCTGTACTAATTTGAGCAATTGTCAATAGAATGTCTTGGAATTGAACCACTCGATTAAAGGACAATTGTGGAAAATATTTAACTCTTCGGTTTTGGGCGGGGATCCTCTGATTCCAACAGAAGGTGCCATGCAGGGTCCTAGATCACAGCGTCCTCTCTGAAGAGTGCATATGGGAACCGTATGTGTTCTCTTGCTGGTTCTGCCTCCTCCTTTCTGATCATTTCTGCTTATCCTTGCCAGGAAGTGTTTTCTCTCATGTTCTGTTCATCTGAATCTTACTCAGTTAAACCTTTTCACAAGCAGAAATGTTTTCCTCATCACTGAAAACCACTGAATCCCTGAATTCCATTTTAACCTTAAGTAACACTAAAATATTATCTAATAGAAATATTATTTTCCTGATTAGACAGCAAACCATGTCTACATTATTTCTATAATTACTGTAATAGTCCAGTGCTTGCAAGTAATGCTCACATAGTAAGTAATGGTGGTTATTGATTATTTATACTTCTGTCCTATAATACTTTGTTTTCAGGTCTCCCAGTGGGTTACAGATTACTTCTTCAAAATCAGACTTTATACATAAGTGTTCTAACAACTGACACTTCTCTTTGCCTGGGCCCAGCTGTAGGAGAAGGGTAAGTGTGCCAAAAAGAGAAATTGATTTCTTTTCTAGTTCCTGTGTGCATATTGTGTGGCTTTGTGTTTGGGCAGGGTATTAGGGAAAGGGAGAGAGATCCAGAGATTGTGTGACAGTTACTTGTTGGGAAAAAAATAATTACTTTTTTGATCCTCCATTACTTGGTAGAGTAATAAGCAAGAGACTAAAACTTTATTCTATCAAAGAAGAAAAATTAAGTTTTGGATAACAAAATGGGGCCATTTTTACCAAGTGTTGTATTTATGGAGCAGACTCTCGTAAATCAAACATTAGAAAGAATTAGAAAATGGAAAATGAAAAGGTATCTACTTGATAGGCTTGTCTTACTCATATTTCATAATTATAGAAGCCATACCAACTCCCCAAGGACACAGAAGTATAGATTGGATATTTTTAGATTAGATTGTTTATATCGATTTATCAAGACTACAGTGTGACATTTGGAGTTCATGAATACAAAACATTAGTCATAAATACTTTGTACAAAGAAGTTGGGTGGACTTTGGAACCTACAAAGATAATTTTGTTCGGGTCCTAACATCTAAACACTGTGTTCTTGTTACTGAGTTTATTTAAGAAAATCACAGAATTTTAAAAGGCTATCTGTTCTCTGACCCTTGGAGTATCTCTGTGATATATGACAAGATGTCTAGTCCTGAAACATGGCTGTGAAGGTCAGTTACCCTGACCCATAGAAGAATATATATTTTTTCCCAAATCCAAATAAGCTCTCTGGCTGGATATATTTTTGCATACACATACATTTATTTTTCTGTGTGTATTTGTGCATTTATGTGTGTGTCAAGCTATGTAATTTACTTTTGGCATCTTGAAAACAAGTTTGAAATATTTTGAAGACAATGTAACTAATTGCTCATAATTGGATATCTAAGTCATAAAGAATGTTCCTCCGGGGCTAAAGGCTAATATTGCAGATCTGGTCAGATCATTTATTTTAATAACATGAAAAAAATCACATGAACAGCTCTGCCATTAGCCTTGTTACTTGGGGAGAGGCGCCCTTTTGTGAGTGTGCAGTCTCCGGCCACAGCTGGGTCCCTGGGTGCAGGCGGAGTTCAGCCCCACCCACCCCCAGCCTTGCACTGTTATGCAGAACACACTCCGGGGTGGTGTGTGGGAGCTCTGAACACCAAGCTATGAATGCTGCCAGCACTGGAACATGCCTACTTGAGGCTTGCTTACATTTAAATCTAGACACCAAGATTCGTGATCCCTCACCATCCGCCACCTCTGGAGGTGGTGGGAGACAGATGAAGGTGTTCTTAGCATTCATCATCAACGAAGGCATCTATTATGTTTCACCTAAGGGCTTAAATTGTGGGACAATTGGTCTCACAAAAATATTTAATTCATGAGAAACTTTATTTGCATACTGTGATCTTTGAATTCAATAGCTATAACTAACAATAAAATTTCTGGGCAGCACATAATGGGTTTGATCATCTTGGGCACATGCAATCTTTAGTTAAATAAACTTGCTCTTTTAGTTAATCCATGTACCTATGATCCAAGTCAATATGTACTTTTCACATGGCCTTTTGCTTTTGATATTTATTTTAGACCCTAAGGGTCTGAAATCTTAAATTGGAAATAAACACTGCACTGTGCCATAAGTGATCTGTTCCCCTTAAACTCATTCCTTCCTCACTGTTGATTACTTTAAACTACCATGTTATAAGATTAAAGGGAAAGACATGGGCATAGAGCAGCTGTGAGGTGAGGATGGTCCAATGCGGCCCCCAAATTTTTATTTTAACAAGACTACTTCTTGTCTAGTGAAGGAGAAAACTAGTTTTCATCTGTTTACTTTTTTTTTTAACTTAGAAGGTATACAAAATAAGAGTTCCAGCAGGTTCCAGGAAAATCATGAGGACTCTGACAGAGTTGTCAGGATTTAAAGAAAGAATTAAATCCCTGAGGACAATTCTTGGAGGGATAAAATATGGCAGTAAATAAATGTTTAACTAATATAAACACATTTTAAACAAATATATATGATTCTGGGATGTATATGTATATTCTAGGAATGGATGTACTCATCCCACCCCCAAATATGGTAGTATTGAGCTTTGTCCTAGATAGAAAGCAAAGACCTAGCTTTTGTTTGCTTGGTGTTTGTTTGTTTGTTGTTTGGTACTGGGAATCTAATTCAGGACCTTGCATTTACCAGGCAGGTGCTTATGCTACTAAGCTATATCCCCAGACCCTAAGACCTAGCTTTTGATGATAGTTTTCAGAGACTAGTGATATTCTAGTTCATTCTGCTTAGGACAGACAGTATGACAATATGTGACACAGGCTGCCCATCCTCTGTGTGTCTGTCTCCATGGTTTCAGCCTGCTCACTCCAGAAAGACTAACCTAGGGTTACTCAATGACTCATGCTATGGTGCCTGCATGACCATCCAGCCACCATCCTGGGCGCCATATGCCTCAGGTTTCCCCCATAGCAAGGATGGGTAGGCATAGCTCACAAAATCTTGCCAACACTTTTCCAAGATTGGATTGAGAACTCAGAGTTCCCTGCTGAAGTTGCCAGACAGTGAGATTTGACCTAGGCTTGACCCCTGCTGGTCTCCCTCCTTCACCTCTTTCATTCATCCTTAAATTTCTCATGGGAGGCCTCCGTACCAAATCCCTGAACACAAATCCTTGTGTTGCTGTTTTCTACTGCAGGACCTAACCCAAGACAACCTTAGGTGATCAGCTGGGTGAGGACTGTTCAAAGCACTGAGGTCTGATCAGACACTGGATACCATCTGATGTCAGCCTCATAGAATGGAAGTACTTCCCCCCACCACACCTCAAGTGAGAGCTGGGAATCTCGGCTTATGTCTAGTAAGCCATAAAAGGCCCTCATGTTTTCTGACTGTAATCACAGGAAATGGTGCTATTGTTTTTGATTCTAGACTTCCCAACACATTGACATGTGGATTAATCCACAGAGGCATAAATGTACAAAATTATGAAATGAGGTGATTCACAGATACATAAGATCAAAAGACCTAGCCAAGCACCTTATGTTTCCTGTGAAAACAACACAACAGACAGGACACAGACAGTGAGGCTGGGAATTGATGCATGTCTGGAAGCTGTAATTTTGTTCTAGTGGAAGGGGACTTTTTTTCTAGCCCTGGCTCGGCTGTCTGAGCAAGGCACTTGACTTGTCTAGATCTGAGTCACCTGAGGGCTTGCAATGAATGATACATAACGTTCCTTGTAGACTTTATATTTGTGATTCCATTGACACAATTTAGCTAAAAATAAAATCTGTAGGTGAGGCTTCAAGAGCTGGACAATTTAAACAAATATCAGTTACTGGTGAGTTACTCCTTCCTGTATGTGGCAGTGTTTGGATGGCTTTGCCAGACAGCAGTCAGTGAGCTTGCTAAGGATCTAGGAGAGGATGAGTGGTATTAAATGGCTAAGCAAAAAGAGACCAAACACCTCACTGGGGAAACCAAGTAAAATTTCATAGCATAAGCTGTCTCTTACCTGGATCAATCACAGATTCAAGACTTTGGAAGACAGCTGTGCAGAAGACAGAGGTACAGTAAAGAGGGAGAAAATACAGGAAAGAAACAAAAAGAAAAAGATGCAGAGACTGTAATTTCAATGAAAATGCTTTTGTGGGCTAGGGAGTCTTATTTTCTCAGCCTGTATCACTATGGGGAGGTTGAGGACAGTTTATGTCCTCAAGCCTTAGTTTCTGAGAAACATGTACCCTGTTGCAGCTCTTAATTCTGACATCCATATTACTCACCAATTCCACAAATCCTCAGATATCTTCAAAGTGCCAATGACAATACTAAGTCAGATCACTTGGGTGTCCAGCAAAGGGTTTGTGAGAAAAAATAATTATTTGAAGCACTGTTCTTTCTACTCTTTTTCTTCATTATACATTTTGGAACAAGGGAGGACAGAATTCCAAAGGAAACACGAAGCATTTTCTTAATGACATTAAAATATTCACAATCACAAGTATTTATCAAATATAGTGGATCATTTTCTCAAGGATGTAACATGACTTTTCTGATATTAGGGCATTAAAGGTGTATGTCATCAGATGAAATTCAAGCTTCTTTTTCTGTTTGTCTGGAAAATAGTTAAAGCAAAATTTGGGCAGAGTCCTATGCTATTTAACTATAGGACAGTGACCCTGGTTAAGGTGTCTAGGTCTGCACAAGTGCCAGAGGGAGGCTTGTGGGATTCAAATTTATCTTTTAGGTATTCTCCATCATATCCAGGGCAACAGGTCAACTCCAGATTTGGCACAATGTGGACCTAAGGTACACCTGCTGCTGAAATGGTGGCAACACCTCAACTGCCAGCTCATGGCAAACCTGGACTTAGGATACCAACTGGTACTGACATAGTGGAGGTAATCCCAGCCTCCAATCTGAAAAAATAAGCATTCAGCTTAGAATTTATGGAAGGAAAGGCACAAACAAGACCAATTGTAATGGTGGTAATAAACTCCCACTTCTTCAGTACACAGATGGGGCTATACATCAACTAGTGTCAAGAACTTTGAGGGAATAGTGACTGTATCAGACACATAGCATAAGGTGCCAGAAACTGACAAGATAGCATTTCACAGGTGAGAACTATTAAAAGAGGATTTAAATCACTTCTCAGCCTTTTGGCTAAGATCAAGTGTAAAAGAGGATTTAAAATAGCTATTTTAAGAAAATTCGACAAACTTCAAGAATACACATACAAACAATGTGCAACTCAATCAGAGAAACTTAATAGAAAGATTGAAATAATTTCAAAAACTCAAACAGAAGTCTTAAACTAAAAAGTACACTAAACAAATGAAGAATAAGAAAGAAAGCAGTAATGTAGTAAAAATATATTAAATAGAAGGAAGAATCAGTAAATTCAAAGAAAGACTATTGAAAAATGATAAATAGTCATAGGAGGAAAAAAAAGGATGAAGAGAAATGAGGAAAGCTTATGAGGACTTTAGAATTGCATTAAAATGCTTGGTTCAAGAGGAACCTGAAAACATCAAAGAAGTACAAACTATTTAAAGAGATAAAAACCAAATATTTTCCAAATGAAGACATGGATACAAATATCTAGATCCAGAAATTTCAGGGGTCACTGGTCAGAATTATAATCAAAACTAGTAAAATAAGAAAAGAAAGACTATTATTTGATATAAAAGCATTAATTCAGCAAGACAACACTCTGAAATAAAGTCAATATGTTGAAGAAATATCTGTACTCACATGTTTATTATAGCAGAATTCATAACATCCAAGAAATGGAAACTCAAATGTCCATCAGCTGATAAATGAAAAAGAAAACATGGTACAGATACACAGTAGAAGACTCTGAAGTCATAAAAGGAATGAAATTCAATTAGTAGAGAAACATGAATGAAAATGAAGATCTTAAGTGAAATAAGCTAGGCTCAGAGAGAAAAACCCTACATGATATCATACAGGTGGGATCAAAGAAAGACAATCTCATAAAAGTTGAGAGTAGATTAGTGGTTACTAGTGCTTATGGAAACAAGAGGTGGAATATATGGGAAAAGGTTGATCAACAGGTACTACGTTAGAGTCACGCAGAAGAAATTAGTTCTTGTGGTTTTTTTCAGAGTAGGGAATGTATAATTATAATGTACCGTCCATTTCAAAAAAAGCTAGAAAGAACAATTTGATTTCACCACAAAGAAATGATAGAAGTTTGAAGATATAAATACATTTACTCTGACTTGAACATTCATATATATCAAAACATCACATGGTACCCTAGATATGTAAAATTTTATATCAGTTAAAACAAAGAAATAGGAATTGTAAAAGAAAAAAGGGAGTCATTAC
>RJWM01041427.1:0-14895 GCA_004363535.1 Dasyprocta punctata | reverse complement strand
TTTTTTTTGTACCAGGGATCAAACTCACAAACCAGCACCTGCCAGGCAGGTGCTTAGGCCATTGAGCTAAATCCCCATTCCTGTTTTTCTGAGACAGCGTCTCATTACGTAGTTCACACTAGCCTTGAACTCACTTTGTAGCCCAGGCTGGTCTTGAATTCATGACAAGGACCCTCCTGTCTCAGGCTCCCGAGTGCTGGGATTAAAGGCGTGTGCCACCAAGCCCTGTTTGAGTGAAGCTTTTTTTAGTAAGAAAGAGAGTGAAGGGGAACACAGGGAGATCATTCAAATCTCTGCACTTGCTTTATCACTTCTAGCCATCCACAGCACATTATCCCTTTTATTGTGGAAAGCAAAATCCAGTCCCAGCTCCTATGGTCAGCATAGCCATCTCCTGTCCATTCATATGAGTTGGGAAGGGTTGGGTTGGCCATGTATGCCATACACCTGAGGGATTTTCCAGGAGTCAATTACCACTAAAGAAAAAAATTCTAACATTTATAGTTCCATTTTATAATGCTAACTACAACTTTCCCCTTAGTTTATTCTACCTCTCAATCTTTTCCACGTTGTCCTGCTGGAGCTCTCATGTTGGACTGACACGTAGAATCCATGAAAGATTGCTGCGCCCATGGAGGGAAATACAAAACTCTGTCAAGTCAAGTACTATCTAAAAGAAAGTGCAAATCAAAAGATATCTGATCATTATACTTGCTAGGTGGGATTTTAACTTTTCAGCAATCATGGATAAAAACTCACTTTTATTTTCATTTCGGTATAATACAAGTAGACATTAAAAAGAAAATATAAAAGGCATTCCTCTTGCATCTAGGAAAGAATAAACAAACATTCATAACAAAATAATTGTAGAATGACACTAATTAGTACACTGTGCATCATGATCTTAAGGGAATGGCCAAAATATTATTCCAAGAAGAAGATAAAGACAAAAAAGACTGGAGGTCTGCTTATTTCCTCAGGTTGACACTTACGTGATTCTTCGATGCTCATAATTGATTGTGTCTGAATCATTGTTTTTTTGTTGTTTTAAAGGTATTGTAGCTGTGTGCCTCAGTGCTTGGGTAGCATCCTTCCATGATGCTTCATTACTAATGATTGCCACACATAATGTCTTCATACCTTGTGTGGAGTTAGAACACAAACATAACTCATCTTAATTCCTTTTTTATCTCTTTTCTCTCCCATTCCCTCTGCTTTCATGTCTTAATCCATTTTCCATTTGATGAAAAAATATTCCCATTCTTTCCATTATGTATGTGCTATTTTGCTTGGTTTTTGTATAATTTGGGTTTCTCATATAAAAGAAACCTTGCAAAATTCATGTTCGTGACCCTGATTTATTTCAATTAACATTTTAGTCTCAAGATGCATTATTGTTTTAACTTAAAAATTCTTTTATTATCTCGGTGTATTACTTTTTGAATGTTTGTCTAGACAGTTTTTGTAAGGGTAATGAAACTCAGCACCTTGCACTTGCCAGGCAGAAGTTGCTCTGATGAGCTGTATCCTGGCCCTCTAAATATTTTAAGAATTAACATTAATTAGAGATATTTTACTCAAAATACATAGTTATGTGAACAACTTAAAATAAAAACATAGATTATGACAAAGTTCTGTCACTTCACACATAGGATATCAATAGTTTCAATCATTCTGTTGCTTACATTTGGATCTCAAACTGTGTCATACAGAGATGTAAATACCATTCATCTTGAATAGAACATACAACATACTTGGTGTGGGAAAATTCAAAAATATTTTATTCTGAAACTTCCAAGGCTTTTATAGAAAAACAAAGAGATTTATAAACAGCATATTTTAAATACATATTCTCAGTAACAATTAAACTGCAAATAATAGCAGTTTATCTGTTATAGACACAAGCACATCTTTAAGTATCTCTTAAAATTTTTACCTTTAGTCCACATAAGCCCTCATTAAGACACAGACAAATTAAAGCTATTGACTCTTGCCACGCGTGGTGGTGCACACCTTTAATCCAGCACTCAGGAGGCTGAGACAGGAGGATTGTTGCAAGTTTGAGACCAGCCTGGGCTAAAAGTAAATTCAAGGCCATCCTGAAATAACTCAGCTGGGCAGGCTGCCAAAAATGCCAGTTCAACCCTCCCTCCATCCAGAGGGCCCCCACAGGCCAGACTGGACACAGGTGAGTCCTCCCTCAATCCAGAGGGTTGGGGTAGGCTGGCACGATTGCCAGGGATACGGTAGGGTCACAGCTGGGGTTCACTCACTGGGAAGGTGGGACTTAGGGCCTGGAATAAACCAAAGCAGCGGAAACAATACAAACCAACGGTTGGTAAGGGAGGTGAATCAGGGTAATGTTTGACAATGAAAGTATGCAGAATGAAAGCAGGCAGACATAGCCACCCCGCATTATTTTGTTTTCCCTGTTCCATTTGGTCCTGTTTTGATTTTATTTCTGTATATTTGTGTGTTTGTTTATTTTTTCTGTGTGGGAAATATTTTTGTTTTCTGATTTTTTTCCTTTTCTCTTTTCTTTCATGACTTAGATCTCTAATCTCTTCTAAAGTTTAATTCTACTCATCCTTTTCTTCCCATTTGTCAATTACCTCACTTGATTTTGTGAATAAACATGTCTCTTCTCCTTAAGGTTCATGTCAATACTCCTATGCTTTCTCTTCCAATGCTTCTTCTGCCATACAATAACCTAAAACTTAGGTGACCACCCTTTACCCTACAGTCATGCTCTTACTATTTTAACCTGACTCATCTCTCCATCCTATCCACTGACCCTATTACCACATTCCACACACAAAATATGGTAAAATCACTCTAATAAGTGGAAAATCATTGCATACAACTTCCTAGCACAAGTTGAACTATACTGTGTAACTGTAGAACTTACTCTTATGACTGAAGGTTTCAGGATAAATAGTTACTACAGTTAGTCAGTAGTCAGACTGTGCTCGACCTAATATTATTGCTGACTATACTACATTTAATAGGATGTCATACCTGTTATACTCATTTTTTCTCCTCTATGTGACAACATTGCAATTGTAAAGGATCATAAACATCACCATAGTCCAGTACCAATGGAAAGTGCTCTGAGTCAAATAGATAGCAACTTTACACTCTTACTATTTTGGAAAGGTAGGTTCTTGGAATAGACATAAGCAAGGAACCACCTACATCTAGAGGATATCCTCAGGAACAGACATTTCCCTAGGAAACCATAATACCAGAAATAAAGTTTTTCAAACATAAGAAATCTACAAGCACCAACAGAGAAAAAAAATAAAATGAAAAACAGAAATTAAAAACAATGACAAGGCAGAGAACCAAAATGCAACATACCAAACACCCAACTCTCCCAGGACAAGTCCAGAGCACTAAGAGAGAAGAAATATGAAGCAAACTATTGGAAATTTCTGAAGCGATAGGCGCAAAAGTGAAAAAAAAAATCTGAGAGATCCTATAGAAACCATGAAGTTTAATGTGCTAGAGAAATGATTATCAACAAAAACCACACTAAAACAGCACAGATAAATGAAATAGAACAGCTCAGGAAAATGATGGAAACTATGAATGTCCAACAAAAAAAATGGAATCAATGAAACAGATTTAAAGTGAAATTCAGAATATTAAAAACTCCATTGAATGTATACACCACAGATGGAATGAAAGTGCAGACAGAATATCAGATGGAGAAGACAGACTGCAACTAGCTATTATTAGGGAAAGAAAGATATCCTAAAAATAGCAAAAAACCATGAAAAATCAATGAATAGCTGCAAAGTGAAGCAAAGAGAAGCAACATAACATTTTTGGTGTCAGTGAAAAAGTTGGAGGTAGAGAAAAATTCATTAAAAATTTCTTCAAAAAAGCAATAGCATAAAACTTCCCAAATATGAACAAAGAATTTCACATGCACAGTAACAAAGCATGTGGAACTGCAAACACCCATAACCAAAATAATTCTGCATCAATCCATATAACAATCAACATTCCAGACATTCACCACAAGACCTAAGCATCTTTTCTTTTCTTTTTTATCTTATTACACTTTTTGGTACAAGAGTAAAAAATTAAATGCAGCTCGAGAAAATAAAGGTACCACCTATAAAGAAAGCCCACCCAAATCACAGCAGTTTTCTCAAAATAAATTCTGAATAAAGGAGAGGTTTGAGTGAGGTATCTCAAAATCCAAAGGAAAACTATCTTTAACCCAGATTGAGGTACTCTGCAGAGCTATCCTTCAAACTCAATGGAGAAATAAGAGATTGCCGTGACAAGGAGTAACTGAAGAAATTCATGATGACCAAAGGAGCTCTTCAGAATGCTCTGAAGGATGTGTTAGAAAAAGAAAATGAAGACTGCAACTGCAAACAACAGAAACAAACCACCAGGTAGGGTAATCAATTAAACAGAAGAGAAGGACAGGGAGACAACAACAGGACAACTACACTGAAAAGCTGAGCCAATACATATTAGTTGGAACCATCAATGTAAATAACCTATATTCACTCATCAAAAGAAACAGACTGGCAGAATGGAACAAGAAATGAGATCCAACAATGTGTCGCATTCAAAAAACACATATAATCCCACGAGAAATTCACAGATTGAAAGTCAAAGGATGGAAAATAACACGCAATGCCACAGGAAATCAAAAAAGCAGGGGTAGATATTTTATTTGCAGACAATGTACACTCTAAGCCAAAACTCGTCAGAAGAGACAAAAAATTGCACTGCATACTTACTAAAGGAAAACTCCAAAAGCAAGAGACAGCAATCATAAATATATACTCACCAAATACAGGTGAACCCAACTACATAAAACTATTTTTAACAGGCATGAGTAACCAAATAAACAGTAACACAATTATAGTAGGGGACCTTAATACTCCACTCTCAAAAATAGATAGATCACTGAAACAAAAAAAATCAACAAAGAAATATCAGAATTAAAGTCCATTTGAACAAATGGACTTGATAGAGGTCCACAGCGTTTTCCACCCCAAAACAACAGAATATATATTATTCTCAACTGCACATGGGTTGCTCTCCAACATAGACTACATATTACTGTAAAACATTCTTAAGAAATGTAGAGGAGTTGAACTCATGCCATCCCATGAATACTATCTAACCATAGTGCAATACAAGTGGAAATCAACTGCAAAGGAAATCACAAAAACTACATAGACAAGTGAAAATTAAGCAACAGCCCTCTGGACAACTGATGGGTCACAGAGGAAATCAAAGACAAAATTAAATAGTTTCTAAAATTAAGTGATAACAATGGTACTCCATACTAGAACTTGTGATACACATTGAAAGCAGCCCTATGTGAGAAATTCATAAAGATGAACTTGCATGTAAGGAACACAGAACAAGCTCCGATAAACCACATAATATTGAACCTCAAAATTCTAGAAAAAGAAGAACAATTCAAACCCAAACTCATATGAGGGAGGAAATTACAAAAATAAAATAGAAATTAATGCAATTCAGACTAAGAAAACAATACAAAGAATCAATGAATTGAAAGTATAAATGGTTCCATAAAAATTAAATACAATTGATAAACCATTAGCCAGCTTCATCAAAATGATAAGAAAAAAACAAAATTTCAACCAATTAGAAAAGAAAGGAGGAAACCACATTGGAGCCTACAGAAATCCAAAAGATCATCAATACCTACTACAAGAACCTGTATTCCAATAAGATGGAAATCACAGCAGAAATGAACAGATTCCTCGACCGAATCAAATTACCAAACCCAAATCAAGAAGGCATAAAAATTTATATAACTCAATATCAGTGAGATTGAAGTTTTAATTAAAATCTTACCAACAAAGGAAAGTCCAGGTCCTGATGTATTCAGTATTGATTTTTACAAAAAATATTTACAGAAGTACTAATGCCTTTAATGCTGAAAATCTTTAAGGAAATTGAAAGGGAAGAAATTCTTCCAAAATCATTCCTGAAAACAAATATCATCCTGATTCAAAACCAGAGAAGAACCCAACCAAAAAAAAACAAAAACAAAACAAACAAACAAACAAAAAAAAAAAACTACAGGCCAATCTCCCTAATGAACACAGATGCAATATGATACTGGCAAACAAATGCAAAAAATCATGAAGATTACACACCATGACCACATAGGATTCATCCTACATGCTATGCAGGTATGCAGGGATGGTTCAACTTATGCAAGTCAATAAACGTAATACACTGTTTCAACAGAATGAAAGACAAAATCACAAGATCATCTCAATAGAAGAAGGAAAAGTTTTTGACAAAGTTCAACACCTATTCATCATGAAAACACTACAGAAAATTGGAATACGTGGTCTTTACCTCAATCTGAAAAATGCCATCTATGACAAACCAACAACTAACATCATATTAAATAGTCAAAAATCATAAAATTAGGAACAAGATGAGGATTCCATTGTCATCACGCCTATCAATATAGTTCTGTAAAGATTAGAGCAATTAGAAAAAGGAAAGAAATAAAAGGAATAAGGATAGGAAAAGGAGAGGTTAAATTGTCATTATTTGCAGATGACATGATACCCTTTATAGAAGATCCCACATATTCCACCACAAAATTTCTGCATTTACTAAAAAAATTCAACAGTGTAGCTGGACAGAAAGTCAACAATAAAAATTCAGTAACATTCCTATACACAAAAAGTGAACAGACAGAGAAATTAGGGAAACCACAATCTTTACAATAACATTCAAAAATTATATATTTAGGAATCAACCTTGGAAAAGAAACAAAAGATCTATATGTTGAAAATTAAAGTTCTTTGAAAAATGAGATTGAAAAGGATATCAGAAAGTGAAAATATATCCCTTGCTTATGGATAGGAAGAACCAACCTAGTAAAAACAGTGTTATTCCCAAAATTGTTATGCATCTAATGCAATTACCTTCACAATACCTTTAGGATAACTCTGAGAAGTAGAGAAAACACTTGTAAAATTCATTTGGAATTACAGAGATCTAGCATAGCAAAAGCAATTCTAGGAAACAATCTCAAGGCAGGAGACATCAAAACATCTAACATGAAATCATACCACAAATTAAGCCGGGTGTGTTGGTGCACACCTTTAATCCCAGCACTCGGACGCTAAGGCAGGAGGAGCATTATGAGTTTGAGGCCAGCTTTGGCTACAATGCCAGCACAAGACCGGTCTGAGCTACATAATGCGACCCTGCCTCAAAAAACTAGGGCCAGGAGTCTGGCTCAGTGGTTTAAGCACCTGCCTGGCAGGCATGAGGTTGTGAGTTTGATCCCCGGTATGACAAAAAATAAATAAATAAATAAAAGAAATTATACCACAAATATAGTGTGATAAAAACAGCATGATGCTGGCATAAAAACAGACCTGAGGATCAATGGAACAGAATATAAGATACAAAAGCCTCTCCAAAGACACTGAGCCACCTCATCTTTGACCAAAAAGACAAATATGGTCACTGGAAGAAAGACAGTCTCTTCAATAGATGGTGCTAAAAAAAACTGGTTTTCCATATTTGGAAGACTAAAACTAGACCCATGCCAATCAGCATGCACTAAACTGAAGTCAAAATGGATCAAGTATCTAAATATTAAAACAGAAACACTAAATCTCCTGGAAGAGAAAATGGGTAGAAGTCTTGAAGACATAGGTATAAGAAGAAACCTTAGGAACAAAACCCAGACCACAAGGGTAATACTGCAAAGAATCAAGAAATGGAATCTCACCTTATTAAAAAGCTTTCACAAACAAAAGAAATCACCAGCAGAGTGAAAAGACAACACATGGAGTGGGAAAAAAATTATAGCCAGTTGTCTCTCACACAAAGGACTTCCATCTAGAACACATGCAAAATTTTTTTAAAATTAGAGCACTCAATCAAAAACCCAATCCAAAATGGGCATCTAAGTTGAATACACACTTCTCAGATGAAGAAATAAAAATAGGAAAGAAATGCAAATTGGAAAGAAATATGTAGAAAATGTTCAACATCATTGGTAATCCAAGAGGCATAATTTAAAACAACACTGAGATTACATTTCACTCCCGAAAGAATGGCTATCACCAAGAAATCAAGCAGTAAGTATTGCTGGAGGGGCTGTGGGGTAAAGGGAACCCTCCTCCAATGTTGGTAAGAGTATAGGATGGCATAACTGTGGATATCAGTATGGAGATTCCTTAAAAACTAGAATTAGAAGTACCATTGAACCCAGCTTTTCCGCACCTGGGTATCTTCCCAGAAGAATTAAAAACATCATACTGCAGTGATATCTGGGCACTTTGTATAGCAGCACAATACATAACAGCTAAACCCTAAAAACAATCCAAATGCTCATCAACTGAGAAATGGATAAAAAATGATACATTTTTTTTTATGAATTGGATTACACAGTTATGAAGAATGATAAATTTGAGTAAATTTTATTTTTTTATTTTATTTTTTAATTTATGTAAGTGAAAAAAAGGACACATATAACAAAGACAAAAAGCAAAAGAGACAAACAAATGACAAGAGTAAATGCACAACAGTAATATTGCAGGTTTACAAAACAGGATGATAGAAACCTGACAATGGCTGCAATATTGCGTATCGTTATCTTTAAAATGGTTGTTTACATTAACAGATATAGACATGTAAAATTGATCTAATCATATGAGTATTAATTGTTCTTTCTCAATAAGGAATACATTCAGCAGTGTGTTCCATTTAGTTATCTTACATATGCATATATACACATTTATATCTTTTCCTTTTCCCTTCCCTCTTTCCCCCTTCTCCTTTCCCAATTACTTTTGCACTTTGAGCTGTTTTTTACCCTTACATAGTATTTGTTATAGATTTTGAATTATATATATTTTTTCAGTTTCTTTTTTTTTTACTCTACCCCATATCTTTTTTTTATTAGAAAAAAAAGACATATATAAAAAGACAACAAGCAAAAGAGACAAACAAACGACTAGAGTACATGCATGACAGTAACATTGCAGGTTAACAAAACCGGATGATAGAAACTTGACAATGGTTGCAATACTGCGTATTGTTATCTTCAAAATGGTTACTTACATTAACAGATATAGACATGTAAAATTGATCTAATCATATGAGTATTAATTGTTCTCTCTCAACAACAAATACATTCACCAGTGTGTTCATTTTAGTTATCTTACATATACATACATACAGATTTATATCATTTCCTTTTCCCTTTTCTCTTTCCCCCTTTTCCCTTCCCAATTACTTTTGCTCTTCAAGCTGCTTTTTGCCCTTACATAGTATTTATCATAGATTTTGGATCATATACACTTTTTCTGATTCTTACACTAGGGAGACAATATGGTATTTACACATGTGGGTTTGATTTATTTCACTTATGTGTATGGTCTCAAGTCGTGACCATTTACTTATAAAAGTCTCAATACAATCTTTCTTAATAGCTGAGTAGTACTCCATTGTATAAAAATACCACATCTTTTTTATCCATTCTTTGATTGATGGAAACTTGGGTTGTTTCCAAGATCTGGCTATTACAAATTGTGTTGCTGTAAACATGGGTGCACAGATATCACTGTGGTATGATGTTTTCAGTTCTTCTGGGAAAATGCCCAGAAGAGGGATAGCTGTGTTAAATGGGATCTCTATTCCTAGCTTCTTGAGGAATCTTCACATTGATTTCCACAGTGGTTGCACCAGTCTACACTCCCACCAACAGTGGAGAAGAGTTCCTTTTTCCCCACAGCCCCTCCCGCATTTGTTGTTGGTTGATTTTTTAATCTTGGCTATTCTTTCTGGAGTGAGATGGAATCTCAGCATTGTTTTAATTTGCATTTCCCGAATGACCATTGATGTTGAACTTTTTTTCATATATTTATTTGCCATTTGTATTTCTTTCTCTGAGAAGTGTGTATTCATCTTAGATGCCCATTTTTGGACTGGGTCCTTGAATTTTAGGGGCCTGATTTCTTTTAATTCTTTATATGTTTTAGATAGAAGTCCTTTGTCTGATGGACAATTGGCTAAGATATTTTCCCATTCCGTGGGTTTTCTTTTCACTCTGTTGGAGATTTCCTTTGACATGCAAAAACTTTTTAGTAAGATGAGATCCCAGTTGTTGATTCTGGGAAGTGTTTCCCATGCAATTTGATTTTTGTTCATGAACTCCCTGCCTACTCCTATGTCATCAAGATTTTTACCTACTCTGTCTTCCAGTAAGTTTAGTTTCTCTGTTTTAATATTCAGATATTTGATCCATTTTGACTTTATTTTAGTGCATGGTGATAGGCATGGATCTAGCTTTAGCTTACATCATATAGAAAGCCAATTTTTCCAGCACCATTTGTTAAAGAGGCTATCTTTCTTCCAATGTATATGCTTGGTCCCTTTGTCAAAGATGAGGTGGCTAAGTGTGTTTGAGGTTGTGGCTGTATCTTCTAATCTATTCCATTGATCTTCAGGTCTGTTTTGTTTCCAGTACCATGCTGATGTTATCACAGTACCTTTGTAGTGTAGTTTCAAGTCAGGGATTGTGATGCCTTCTGCCTTCCCTTTGTTGCCCAGAATTGCCTTTGCTATTCTAGGTCTATTCTGGTTCCAGATGAATTTCAGGAATGCTTTCTCTAGCTCTGTGAGGCAAGCAGGTGGTATTTTTATTGGGATCGCATTAAATCTGTATAATAATTTCGGAAGAATGGCCATTTTCACGATGTTTGTTCTTCCTATCCATGAATAGGGAATATCTTTCCATTTTCTGAAATCTTCTTCGATTTCCTTCTTCAGACTAATGTAATTTTCACTGTATAGATCTTTTACTTCCTTTGTTAGATTGATTCCAAGGTATTTCATTTTTTTGGATGTTATAGTGAAAGGTGCTGTTTCCCTTATTTCTCTGTCAGTGACTTTGTTTTTGTGTACAGGAATGCTATTGATTTTTGAGTGTTCACTTTGAATCCAGCTACATTACTGAATTAGTTATTACTTCTAGAAGTCTTCTAATGGATTTTTGGGGGTCTTCTATGTAGCATATCATATCAACTGCTAATAATGATAATTTCACTTCTTTATTTCCTATTCTTATTCCCTTTATTTTTTTCTCTTGTCTAATTGCTCTGGCTGGTATTTCCAGAACTATATTGAATAGGATTGGTGATAATGAACATCCTTGTCTTGTTTCTGATTTTAGGTTGAAAGTTTTCATTTTTTCTCTATTTAGTAAGATGTTGACTGTTGGTTTATGATATATAGCTTTTATCAGGTTGAGGTAGAGACCATCTATTCCGATATTCTGTAGGGTTTTTATCATGAATGCGTGTTGGATTTTGTCAAAAGCTTTTTCTGCATCTATTGAGATGATCATTTGTTTCTTATCCTTGGCCCTATTGATATGGTGTATTACATGTATTGATTTCCATATGTAGAACCATCCCTGCATTCCTGGAATGAATCCCACTTGATCATGATGTAGGATCTTTCTGATAACTTGCTGTATTCTCTTTGCCAGTATTTCATTGAGGATTTTTGCATCTATGTTCTTTAGGGAGATTGGCCTGTAATTTTCTTTTTTTGGTTGGTCTTTCTCTGGTTTTGGTATTAGGGTAATCCTTGTTTCCAGGAATGAGTTAGGGAGACTTGCTTCCCTTTCAATTTAATTGAAGAGTTTGAGGAGCATTGGAACTAAGTCTTCCCTAAGTTTCTTGTAGAATTCAGCAGTGAATCCATCAGGGCCCGGGCTTTTCTCTGTTGGTAGGGTCCTAATTACATTTTCAATTTCATTAGCTGGAATTGGGTTATTTAGCATCTTTATATCTTCTTGATTCAGCTTTGGTAATTCATAGGTTTCTAGGAATCTGTCCATTTCTTCTGTGTTATCCAATCTATGTGAGTAAATGTTTCTGAAGTAGGTATTGATGATCTTCTGTATTCCCACCAGGTCTGTAGTGATTTCACCCTTTTCATTTCTTATTGCATGAATCTCAGTTTTTTCTTTCCTCTTTTTGATAAGGTTGGCTAGGGGTTTATCAATTTTATTTACTCTTTCAAAGAACCAACTCTTCGATTCATTAATTCTTTGTATTGTTTTCTTAGCTTCTATTTCATTAATTTCTGCTCTAATCTTAATAATTTCCTCCCTTCTTTGGGCTTTGGACTTGACTTGCTCTTCTTTTTCTAGAAGTTTGAGGTGCAAGATTAGGTTGTTTATGTGTGTTCTTTCCGTTTTTCTGATATGAGAGTTTAGTACTATAAATTTCCCTCTGAGGACTGCTTTCATTGTATCCCACAGGTTCTGATAATTTGTATTTTCATTTTCATTCAATTTTGGATATTGTTTACTTTCTTCTTTAACTTTCTCTGTGATCCATTGGTTATTTAGAAAAGTATTATTTAATTTCCTTGTGCTTATGGGGTTCTTGCAGGTTTTTTGTCATTCATTTCCAATTTTACTGCACTATGGTCAAATAACATGCATGGAATTATTGCAGTTCCTTTCCATTTACTTAAGCATGTTTTGTGGACCAGTATATGATCTATTTTAGAGAACGATCCATATGCAGCTGAGAAGAATGTATATTCTGATGTTGATGGGTGGAATACTCGGTACACATCTACTAGGTCAATTTGTTCACAAGTTTGTTTCAGTTCTGTTAATTCCTTGCTGATTTTTTGTTTGGTTGATCTGTCTCTCTGTGACAGTGCAATGTTAAGGTCCCCTGTTATAACTGTATTATTGTTTATTTGGTTTTTCATGTCTATTAAGAATTGTCTTACATAGTTGGGTGCTCCCACATTCAGTGCATATATATTTATGATTGTAATCTCTTCCTCTTGAAGTTTTCCCCTAACAAGTATGTAGTGACCTTCTTTATCTCTTTTGATCATTCTGGGTGTGAAGTTTGCATTGTCTGCAACCAAAATAGCTACCCCTGCTTTTTTGTGGGTTCCTGTTGCATGGAGTATTGTTTTCCAGCCTTTGATTTTTAGTCTGTGAATTTCCTTTTGAGTGAAATGTGTTTCTTGTACACAGCATATTGTTGGGTTTTGTTTCTTAACCCACTCTGCTAGTCTGTTTGTTTTTATTGGTGAGTTGAGACCATTTACATTGATTGGTATAACTGTTATGTACTGGCTCATCCCTGTCATGATATCTTTCTGTTGTTGGTTTTTTACAGTTTCTGTTTAATTATTTGCCCTGCTTAGTGGTTTCCTTTTGCTGTTATTCTTAAGAATGTGACTATCTTTGTCTGTTTGTAGAGTGTCTTTCAGTACTGTTTTTAGTGTTCATTTGGTGGCCATAAATTTCTTCATTTGTTCTTTGTCATGAAAGTATCTTATTTCTCCATCAATTTTTAAGGGTAGTTTTGCAGGGTACATCAATCTGGGTTGGAAGTTGTTTTCTTTCATGATTTGAAATACTTCACTCCAAGTTCTTCTTAACTTAAAGGTTTGTGTTGAGAAGTTTGCCGTGATTCTGATGGGCTTTCCTTCATAGGTGATCTGTTTCTTTTCTCTGACAGCTTTTAGTATTTTGTTCTTGTGCTGTATTTCTGATAGTCTAATTATTATATGTCTGGGTGAAGATTTATTTTGGTTATGGTTAATTGGGGTTCTGTATGCCTCGCTTACCTGTATTAAAGATTCTCTTCCCAAGTTTGGAAAGTTTTTTGCTATTATTTCTGTGAATAGTCTTCACAGGTCATTAGTATTGACCCCTGCTTTTTCATTTATGCCTATTAATCTTATGTTATTTCTCTTGGCATCTTCTTGCAGCTGTAGAATTGTTATTTCTTGGTTCCTTACTATTTTTAAGAGACCTTTTCTTTTGTGGCCATGATCTCCCATGCTGTCTTCAAGATCTGAGATTCTATTTTCAACTTCATTCAAGCAGTTTTTCAAACTTTCCATGGAATTTTTCCTTTCCTGCATTTCTGGATGCATCTGTTTCATGCACTCTGTTTGTGTCTAATATTGTTCATTCAAAATTTCGATCATTTTCTTATGTTCTTCTATTTTTTTATCTTGTTCTTCTTTAGATACACACATTTCTTTAATAATGATTCACATTTCATTTTTTAGCTGAGAGAATATTTCTGATGTGAATTTCTCTATAGCTTCATCAAGCTATTTCTTTACTGCATTTTCTATCATTTCAGAAAGGCCATTTGTGTGATTCCCACTGTCTTCTATTTCAGCGTCTCTTGGGTTGGTTCTTAGTGAGCTGGGGACTGAGAGTTTCTCTTGGTCTTTCATTTTGTCATTTTCTTCTAGAACCTATGTGGCTCTGTGTCCTGTGAGGTTGACTGGGCATTCCCCCTTGGGTCACGCTGAGTCATGGGTCGTGCTGAGCTGCGGGAACCGGTAGAGCTGAATCCTGTGTGCAGCAACTGAGGGTGGCCTTCTGGGGTATGCGGGTGGAGCCTCCACCTTAACTGGGTGGGGGCCAAGGCCTCCAGGTCCTAGGGAGCTAGGCAGAGTGTACCCTGGAGTGTGTTGCTGCCTGGACCCTGAGTCTGGCTGCAAGGAGTTCAGAGCAACCATTGTGCCAGGCAAGCCTGGGTGAGTCCCAGGCCTACAGTGCCTGGGTCTCACTCCTGGCTGGGTGGGGTCAGTGAGCTCTAGGATACAGCATACAGGCTGCTCCACTGAAGTGTGGACCTCTCACACACTCTGTACTCTGGTGGGGGGAGCCCAAGCTCTCCAAGGCCCTGCAGCTATGCTGGTCAGTAGTTGCTGAGGAGCTCTGGGGACCTACGCTGAGCTGGGCTGGGCTGAGTACCTGTGTCCTGCGAGGTTGGCCAGGCGTTCCCCTGAGGGTCATGCTGAGTCTCGGGTCATGTTGAGTCTCGGGACCCAGTAGAGCTG
>RJWM01041426.1:0-14927 GCA_004363535.1 Dasyprocta punctata | reverse complement strand
AAGTATATATGATTCAAAATCTATAATAAATACTATGGAAGGGTAAAAAACAGCTCAAAGAGCAAAGATAATTGGGAAGGGAATAGGCGGAAAGAGAAAAGGGAAGAGGAAAAGACATAAACCTGTATATATGTATACGTAAGATAACTAAAAAGAACACTGCTGAATGTATTCGTTATTGAGAAAGAACAATTAATACTCATATGATTAGATCAATCTAGCATGTCTATATCTGATAATGTAAGAAACCATTTTAAAGATAACGATGCGCAATACTGCAACCATCGTCAAGCTTTGATCTACCGGTTGTGTAAACCTGCAATGTTGTGTATTTACTCTAGTCGTTTGCTTGTCTCTTTTGCTTGTTGTTTTTACTATATATGTCGTCTTTTTGTTGTTGTTGTTTTTGTTTGTTTTGTTTTTCTTCACTCAAATAAAAAAAAAGAAGTAATGGAAGTTTCCATGCTGATATGGCACAAGTATATATTTCCATCCATTTCATTCCTATGGGACAGTTATGAAGCAACACATATAGTCATTTCAAAATTTCTGTGCACAGAGAAGGAACTTTCCACACATTGAGTTACAATTCTCCCATGGAGTTCTTCATACGGAAACACACAACAAATTGCAGGATGTTTCTTTGCACCAGGGCTGCATAGCAATCTACGTACAAACTGCCTTTCTCAGGACGTACTGAGAAATTAAATGAGCACACCTCAGTTATTTACAGAGGCATACAGTCCAAAGTGTTCAGATATGTTGAGTTCTCTGACCTGAACTTACACTAAAGTTGACGATGCTGTGGAACATTCCAAGCTGAAATGGTGCAAGTATGTATTTCCTTCCATCATTCCTATGGGTCACTAAGAAACACCATTTATAGTCATTTCCAAGCTTATGTACATAAAGTAAGATCATTCTGGACATTGAGTTGCACTTCTCCTATGGACTTCTTATTAGGGAAACACACAACAATTTGCAGGGTGTATCTTTGTATCGGGGACCTGGCCTAGATCCCCAATCTTCCAAACGAGTGTACAGTGAAAACTTAAATAAATGAGACAAGTGGTATGACTTTAGGGCTCCAGGAGGGTCAAAGCCCTTTACAGAGTTTTTAACTCCGAGGCTATCATGAGGCCTAAAAAGCCTTTCTCGGCTGCCCGTATTTATTTTCCTAATAAACAAAGAGAGGGGATACTGAGGAAAGCAGGGGATGAGCAGGACCTCGGGAGTCACTTCAAGGATTTCTCCAAGTAGTAAATTGTGCCAATTTTAGGAGAACTGTCTTATCTCCATGATGACATTTATGGTGGGAGTGAGACACCTGCAGGTGTGTGATGTCTGCAGCTACAGTCTCAATCTATTTAATTGAGTCTGAGCCAGGTGTCAATAGTGATGACCTTATCTTGCCCTTTGAGGTATCTCTTGCCTCACAGGCCACTACAGACCTCAGCCAGGACCAGTGATTCACAGAGGTTCACTTACTATAAATCAGCTCCTGTTGCCAGGCAAGGGGCTTAGGCCTTGGACAGGTTCACAGATAAACAGAAAGCCAATTAGTTAATTTTAAATGCTGCTCAGAGCCACTTTGTAGTGGTCTCCAACATCTTTGCACCTTGCCTGCATAGCCATCTATGTGCAACCTGACTTTTACTAGGAAATATAGAGAAATTAAATGTGCACATGCAAGTTTTATACAGAAGCACACACTCCAAAGTATTCAGATATATATGCTTCTCTGACTTAAACTTGTACCAATGTTGGCCTTGCTGTGGAATCTTTCATGCCTTCATGGTACATGTATATATTTCCTTTCATTCATTTCTAAGGGGCACTATAAAGCACCTCATATAGTCATTTCCAAGCTTCTGTACATAGAGCAGGTTCATTCTGCACACTGAGTTGTACTTCTCCCATGGAGTTCTTATTAGAGAAACCCCCATGGAGTTCTTATTAGAGAAACACACCACAATTTGAAGAGTGTTTGTACTGGGTCTGTATAGCGATCTATGTGTAAACGAACTTACACCAGCACAGACTGAGCAACTAAATATGCACATCTCAGTGACTTACAGATCCACACACTCCAAAATGTTCATATATTGGTTTCCCTGACTGGAACTTATACTGAAGATGCCCTAGTCATGGAAACTTCCATGCTGAAATTGTACAAATATTTATTTTCTTTCATTTATTCCTATGGGGGAACCACCCAGATGACTCTCCTTGAAAAGAAGAGCAACTGTCTCCATTTTGGATAAACTTGGTCCTATCTCCATGTATTGATATGTACAGAGCTGACAGGGCTATTTGTCCCTTCAATTTGCTTTAACAATATAAATTGGACTAGCTGAGGAGCTGATGTGTAATTTCTGAAGCAAAGCCACCCAGTGACTCCCCAAATACATGATGGACCTGGGGGGGATGGAGAGTTCCATGCTGTCAGCTGGGATCAAGCCTTGAGAAAAAGGCTATGACTTTCCAGGGCTAAAAGGATTGTACATCAGAACTGAAGCACTGATCCCAAACTATTAGATACTACCTCAGCTGTGTTATGCAGATTACTCTCTCTGCATTTCTTGACCTCTGCATATCACAGAGGTGATTTCAGGCCTCCTACTTAGCCCAGCTCACAGTAGTCACAGCAGTCACATATTTCCCACCACTCTCACTGTCACTCATCCTCAAGTCACTCCCCTAATGGAGAATCAGTATAACCTGGGTTGGGCTCTGGGTTAGGGCCTTTGCTCAGGTGAATCACCATCTTGGCTGGACTAAGGATCCCTTGTCTCCCAGTAACAGTATATATGTCTTAAAGTCTTTATTCTTGCCTTGAGTTGCACTGGAGGTGGTAGGTTGCAGTTAGCTCACTAGAATTCCAAAAATTTCACCTTGGGATTACAAATATAAACCTTCCTGGACTGCAATGGTGGGAAAGAGTCCTTTGTACATTCCTACAGAGCACTATGAGTGCCACACATATTTGTTTCTAAGCAAGGTCATTCTAGGCATTGAGTTACACTTTGCCCATGGAATTCTTATTACAGAAACACACAAGTATCAGGATTTTTTTTGAACTGGGGCTGCATAACCATCTATGTGCAAACTGAATTTCACCAGCTCATACAGAAAAATTAAACGTGCACATATCAGTGACTTACAGAAGCACACACTTCAAAGTGTTCAAATATATTGGCTTCTCTGATACTAACTTTTACTAAAGTTGGCCTCGCTGTGGAAGCTTACATGCTGATATGGTACAAGTACACATTTCCTTAAATTCTTTCTTAAGGGGCACTATGAAGCACCACATATCCTCATCTCCAAACTTCTGTGCATAGCACATGATCATTCTGGACAGAGTTATACTTTTCCCATGGAGGTCTTAGTAAGAGAAACACACCACACTTTGCAGAGTATTTCTTTGCACCAAGGCTCCATAGCCATCTACGTGCAAAAAAACTTTCACCAGCACAAGATGCACATACTCCAAAGAGTTCTGACATGTTGCTTTCTCTGATTTAAGCTTATAATGAAGTAAGCCAAACTGTGGAAGCTTCCATTCCAAAAGGGTACAAGTATATACATCCTTCCTTTCACTTTGATGGGACACTCTGAAACACAACTTATGGTACTTTCTACCATGCAGTACACAGAGTAGGATCATTCTGGATGTTGAATTACACTTCTCTAATGCAGTTCTTATTATTGAAACACACCATAAGTTGCAAGTTGTTCCATTGCACCAGGGCTCCACAGCTAACTATGAGCAAGTGAATTTACACCAGCACAGACTGATAAATTAAGCGTTCACTTCTAAGTGATTTACAGAACTACAAACTCCAGTGTGTTCAGATATGTTGGATTCTCTGATGTGAACTCATACCGAGGCTGGCACAGCTATGGGAGCTTCCATTCTGAAATTGTACACATATATATTTCCCTCCATTCATTACTCTAGGGCTCTAGAAAGCATCACATATAGTAGTGGCCAGATTTCTGTATGCAGATAAGGGTCATTCTGGACATGAAGTTACACTTCTAAAGTGGAGCTCTTATTAGAGAGACACACCACACTTGGCAGGCTGGTTTTCTTTTTTTTTTTTTTGCAGTGAGGCTATATAGCCATCTATGTGCAAACTGCCTTTCACCAGCACATACTGAGAAATTAAACGTGCATGTCTCAGTCATTTACAGAAACACACACTCCAAAGTGTTCAGATATGTTGGCTTCTCTGACCTGAACTTATGCCGAACTTGGCCTAGCCATGCAAGCTTCCATGGTGAAATAGTGCAAGTATATATTTCCTTACATTCATTCCTTGAAGGCACTATTTTCAACACATATAGTCGTTTCCAATCTTCTGTACATGGAGTGAGATCACTCTGGACTTTGAGTTAGAATTTGCCCATGGAGTTCTTATTAGGGAAACACACAAGTTGCAGGGTGTTTCTTTGCACTAGGGCTACATAGTCAGCTATGTGCAAATGACCTCATGCCAGCAAAAACAGAAATTAAACGTGCACATTTCAGTGATTTAAAGAAATACACACTCTTATGTGTTCAGATATGTTAGGTTTCCTGACTTCAACTTATACCAAGGTTGGCATAGCTGCGGAAGCTTCCAATGTGAAATTGTACAAGTATACATTTCCATTGATTTCTTACTATAGGGCATTTTAAAGCACCACATATAGTTGTTTTCAAGTTTCTGTATATAGAACTGGATCATGCTAGACATGGAATTACACTTCTTCAGTGAAGTTATTGTTAGGGAAACACATCTACTTGCAGAATATTTTTTGCAGTGGGGCTACATGTGCTATCTGCCCTTCACAAGCACATACTGAGAAATTAAACATGCACATCTCAGTTATTTACAGAAACGCAAACTCTAAAGTGTTCAGATATGTTGGCTTCTCTGATCTGAACTTATACTGAAGTTGGCCTTGTTGTGTGGAATCTTCCCTGTGGGCATGGTTCATGTATGCATGTCCTTCCATTCATTCCAAAGGTGTGCTATAAAGCACCATATACAGTCATTTCCAAACTTCTGTACATAGAGCTCGCTCATTCTGTACATTAAGTCATGCTTTTCCCATGAAATCCTTATTGCAGAAATATACTACAAGTTGCAGAGTGTTTCTTTGTGCAAGCACTTCACAGCCATCTCTGTGCAAATTATCTTATGCCAGCACAAACTGAGCAATTAAATGTGCACATCTCTTTGATCTACAGAACCACACACTCCAAACTGTTCCATTATGTTGGTTTCCCTGACCCAAACTTACACCCAATTTCCCCTAACTCTGGAAGATTCACGCCAATATGGTACAAGTATATTATTCCTTCCATTTGGTCTTACCGGGTGGCATTAGGAACAAGTATAATCATTTCCAAGCTTCTGTACATAGAGTAGGATCATTCTGGACCTTGAACTACACTTCACCCATGGAGTTCTTACTAGTGAAACATACCACAAGTTGCAAGGTGTTTCTTTGAAGCATGGTTCCATAGCCATCTGTGTGAAAACTGACTTTCACCAGGACATACTGAGAAATTAAAAATCCATGTTTCAGTTATTTACAGAAGCACACATTCCAAAGTGTTCAGATATGTTGGATTACCTGACTTGAACTTACACTGAGCTTGGCCTACTTTTGGAAGAGCCCTTGCCAAAATGACACAAGGTACACATCCTTCCATTCCTTCCTATTGAGCACTATTAAGCACCATATATAGTCATTTCCAAGATTCTGTACATAGAGGAGGATCATGCTAGACATTGAGTTATCCTTTTCCTATGGGGGTATTATGAGGGAAACATACAACAAGTTGCAGTCTTTCTCTGCACCAGAATTCCGTAGCCACCCTGTGCAAATGACCTTACACCAACACAAACTGAGAAGTTAGATGTGCACATCTGAGTGATTTACAGAATTATGCACTCCAAAGTGTTCAGATAAGTTGGGTTCCCTTAACTGAACTTGTACCAAGGTTGTCCTAGCTGTGGAAGCTTCCCTGCCAAAATAGTACAACTATATTTTCTTCCATTCCTTTCTGTACGGCACTATGAAGTACCACATATAGTCATTGCCAAGATTCTGTTACATAGAGCAGGATTATTCTGGACATTGAGTTACACTTCACCCATGAAGTTCTTATTAGGGAAACACACGACAAGTTGCAGGGTGTTTCTTTGCACTGGGGGAGCACAGCCAACTATGTGCAAACTGACTTTCACCAGAACATACTGAGAAATTAAATGTGTATGTCTCAGTTATTTGAGGAAGTACACACATACTTTTGACTATTCTGACCTGAACTTACAGCCAAGTTGGCCTAGCTGTGGAAGCTTCCATGCTGACATAGTGCAAGTATATATTTGCTTCCATTCAATTCTAAGAGACACTATGAATCTCTACATACAGTCATTTCCAAGCTTCTGTACATACAGCAAGTTCATTTAGGACCTTGGTTTATACTTCTCTCATGGAATTCTTATTAGTATTTTCTGGAAAGTCAGTTAGACTCAAAACATATAGTTAGGGAAACAAAAGAGTAGAGTAGAAAGCCAAACGCTTTCTCCAAAATTGAGACAATAGGAGTGGTTCCCACACCAGCATAAAACAGAAGTGGAAATGGAAGTATTTTCTATTTAGCACTGTACATGCTTGATGTTTTGTCGTCAAACTGCTTGGCCCTGTATCTGACCATTGACAATTTCTATGCTAGCCCCTTGTCCTCATGGAGCAAGCCTGACAATATGACAAGTGTAGCACACCTCTTTATAGTACTAAAACAAGTAAATAAACAACCAAATCATACCAAATGAAATCTAAACCAGAAAATAAAAACCACAGCACTGCTTTTTAAAAGATCAAAACATTACTTATAAAGTATCCCAGCTCAGTTGCTTGAGAGAAAGTGATTAATACAGCACTAAACATAATGCACATAATAATGTTTTGTATCCTACAGAAAAGTACTCCACAAAGAATTGAAGGAATGAGTCTGCACATTCTGCCTAACTTACCAAGGAAAAATATCTTGATCAACCCACAGACAGTTCAAAAGCTAATGTTACTGAAAATGTGCTGAACATACTAGCCTTGGCTCCTTTAAAACTGATAAACACACTTATGTTAAGCTGTATTTGAGAAAGTGCAGGTAACACATAGCTTATTTCCTAATAAAATACTAAATATCTCTTGTACAGTAATTTATTAAATGTACTACACTGTAAATCACTGGATTTTTCACTTGGTGTCCTGTCACTGGCAGAGCAGGGACTCACTGCTGATGTCCAGTATCTTGAACAAATACTATACAACAGATTACTAGTGTGCAAATAGCATAAAATTCAAAATGGAAGTAAATTTTCCACAGAGTACTTATCACTTCTTCTTTTATGCTTTACTATTATGCTAAATTCAGAACCTTGGATATGTTACATAAGTTACTTTAGATTGGAGACACAGCCCCAGTGATTTGACATTATGTTGGTCTGGGTCTTGTTCCATTGTGTAGCCTGGACTTGCTATTGCAATAATCTTGCCTTAGTGTACCAAGTGACTGAGGTAAAAAGTGGGAAGCACCATGAAATTTCTGAAATTTCATTTAACCCAGCACAGTAATCCTGGATAATAGTGGTGATTAAGAAACTCTCATCCTAACCTGTCACGGTGCCACATGCCTACCATCTCAGCACTGTATGAGGTTGACATAAGATCAAAAGTTTACTGCAGTCATGGCAACATAATGAGACCTCGTCTCAAAATTTTAAAGATATTCAAATGTGGAGAGTGTACTTCAAAGATAAAGTCCAGAGTTCATTCTTCTGTACAATAAAAACATCAACCACACAAAATCTGTTGTATCCTGGAGAAATCCCTTTCCATTATCATCAATTTTTAAAGCCAGACAAGATCAACTTTCTTATTTTTGTTTTTTCCTTAAAAACAATTAGGGAAATGTGTGCTGACACACACCTCTCAGTACTCAAGAGGCAGAGTCAGGATGATGTCCACAAGTTGGAGGCAAACATGGTCTATGTAGTAAGTTCAAGGCCGCCCTGAATTATGTAGCAGAAAGATTCCTCAAACAACAAGGAATATCGATTAAGTTACCAAATTAGTACTAGCGCAAGATAAATTTATCTAAATTTTCCTAAGTCTCCTCCTTCTTAACGCCTGTGACATTCACCCAACTCTCAAATTGAGCCACCACACGATTCCTTTATTGCTGCACTAGAAAAAAATCTGACTTCAGGGGAAGACTCTCTCTGTTACACATGTGGATTTTACCACTATCACCATCCCCTCCTCTTCCATTGTCTTTCTCCTCCCATTTGCTTTTCCCTGCAGAGAAAACTCTTTTATCACCTAACACTCATGGCTGCAGAGCTCACATTTCAGGCTTTACTTCTTTCACCATTTTCCTTTAATATAAAGTCCACCTTAATCAGCATTTTAGTTCTTACAACAGTGTCTACAGTCCAAGGTCTATAGCAATTATTTGAGGTGCTACCATTCTCCTGTTTCATTCCTACCAAATCACATATCCATGTAGATGCCTGAATTTAATGACTCTCACACTGTGTAACAAGCATTTCCTTCTTGAAGTAGGCCTTAGCAGGAACAATTTTTCCTACTGTTGCTAACACATTGACAACCCCTCCATTTCTCTCAGCAATCTGAACTCTATGTGAAGGTCTCACTTAACTAGTTTCTCTATTAGTAGAGGTGTCACCTAAATTATTAAGATGATAAATTTTTTTGGACTTCTGTGTATGTAGCAGGAGTTTGCTTCACACTTGATAAATGCTCCACCATTGACTCACATTGCCAGCGTTGTTAAATCAATCTTTTCTTCTTTCTTTCTTTCTTTCTTTCTTTCTTTTTCTTTCTTTCTTTCTTTCTTTCTTTCTTTCTTTCTTTCTTCTCTCTTCTTTCTTTCTTTCTTTCTTTCTTTCTTTCTTTCTTTCTTTCTTCTTTCTTTTCTTCTTGTTATTTGAATCAGAATCTCACCTTGTGGTTCAGGCTGGCCTTGAACTCACTGGCTAGCCCAGGCTGGTCTCCATCTGCCACAAATTTCCTGCCTCAGTCTCCTGATTGCTGAGATTACAGGTGTGCACTTTCATGCCTGGGAAACCTTTCTTTCAATTCCCATGGCATTGTTCATCACTTACCTTGAGTTCGGCATTGTGGGCACATATTGGAATTTTTGCAATTTATTCTCATCACAGTGAGGCATTGGCCTGAGAAGTCTAAGGTGTGGCTCTGAGACCCTGGATCACAGACTTATAGAATAGAGGTCCTCCAGGTCTGCTGGAGTGAAGATGAGACCAGGGATTCTGCATACCACAGCTAACCCAGCTTGACTCCCCACTACAACCAGGGTCTCACCACAATTTCCACTCTCTGGGCACAAGTGGAGATGCAGCTGTGGGCTGTGGCTGCACAAGACTGCACTTTAGGCTAGCGGGGTGGTTGTGGAGAGAAAGGGTGCTGGGTATACAAAATAGACCTTGGCAGGGTGGGAGGGACAGTGTATATGGTGCAGAGACCAGGAGGAACTCTGATGAGAGATTGCAGCCCAGATACTCCTTGACCAGTTTGTCTTTTGGGATGCTGACTCATCCTAGCCTGCATTTAAGAAGAGGTTACTCCTGGATTTGCAGAGCTGCATCTGTCTTTTAAGTTTTGAAGACAGGATCTTTCCACATAATTTAGTGTGCTCCCTTTTTGTACCTTAGTTCTCTGTGATTCTCCTACATCAGTGTCCCCAGTGCTAGATTTACAGAAATGAAACACCATGCCTAGCTACTCCAGTCTTCGTATTGGACTCAGGGTGCTTTTCCTGTGTGTTTCCAAATGGGGTCACCAGTCTGCTAAGCCAGTTCCAGAGTTAATTCACCATGGAGAAATTACAGTGAAAGAGCGTCACAAGCTCAGGCAAGGTCAGGACACAACAGAAGAGAGAGAACCCCTGCTGTTGTGAGACAAGAGAAATTAGAAATAAGTCATTGGCTTCATGAACAAGATTTTCACTTACTGTGTATCTTCATTTACTCATTTGAAGCCAAGAAAGTACTGCCAAAAAAAAAAAGGCATATGATTATTGTCTTTTT
The DNA here is from genome assembly GCA_004363535.1 of Dasyprocta punctata. Classification (NCBI taxonomy): domain Eukaryota; kingdom Metazoa; phylum Chordata; class Mammalia; order Rodentia; family Dasyproctidae; genus Dasyprocta; species Dasyprocta punctata. The sequence goes on along the minus strand of RJWM01041426.1, from coordinate 4,791 downwards.
TTTTTTTGAGACAGGGTTTTGCTATGCAGTTCAGGTTGGCCTTGGGCTCACTTTGTAACCTAAGCTGGTCTCAAATTTGCAATGATATTCCTGCCTCAGCCTCCTGAGTGCTTGGAATTGCAGGAGTACACCACTACACCTGGTGGATTATTGAATTAACACCCAACACCACTGCCTGGTGTTGAGGCAGGGAAACCTAAGGACTTCAGACTGTAAGCTACCTGTGTATGTAGTTTCCTCCTGAAAATATTGTAACTCCCTGTCTTTCAACACATTAATATTGCTAGAAGCAAAATGTCACTTGCAGTCATGTGATGCTCTCAGTTAATATCTTCTTTGGCATGAAAGGTTTGTAGGATTTAGTAAAGTACACTGATGGTGTTTCTGGTTGGGTCATGGAGGTGTGACACTAGAGACCTTATTTTTTCCATTGCCCTTCCTCTCTTCCTGGTTCTCATATAGCAATTATCTTTTTTCATTTCCTTCCATTATAATATTTCTCTGTTGTTGCCAAGTTAAAAAAAAAAAGGCTCACTTCCATTCCTTCAGAGGGGCTAGAGTCTTCAGCTTCACCTTGGACATTGTCACCTGGCTTCTTTCACAGGCTCTTCAGCCTCCAGCACACACCCTTTAGCCTTCAATAGCAGAACCTTCAGCCCACACACATAGACTTGCCCAGGACACTACCATGAGCTCTAGGCCTGCAGCTGAATCCTTTAGATGTCCAGCATGTGGACAGATGTTTTGCTCTCTTCCACACCTGACTCATGGGAAGACAATGTAAGACAATCCTGTAAAGTATTATATATTTTTATATTATGCAATGAATTCATTTCTCTAGTAATCACTGACACATCTAGTAATTACTAGAGAAATCACCATCTTTGAATATCATGACAATTTTTGGTCATATTCTAAAAGGTTGAAGTTACTACAAACAATGAAAATTTTAACAATTTTCAGAATTAATGATGCAGGCATTTTATAAGTATATGAAAGTAACAAAGATTTGCTGCATTTATTTAAAGTAAAATTAAATTTTATTGTCTCCAAACATATCCTGTAATTTAAAAGAAGAAAGCATTTCTAAATAGAAATTAAAACAAACATTTAAATTTGGTGTTAAAAGACCTAATTCCAAAGTGTGTATCATCTTCTAAAAGCAACAACAACAAATTTGTAATCTGCATTATTCTAATAGCAGGCCTTTAGATGATCATGCATTGCTCTCAAACATGTGTTGCTGTTACATAACACATTTTGTTATCTTTTTCTATTCAGGTAACTTTCTTGATGGTTTTATTCCATAGCTTTTCCATTGCTGTGACATAAATCCTGATTCCTGCAGGTTAAAAGATGGGGAGTTTAATTTGGCTTACATTTTCAGAGACTTCAATCCATGTTCAGTAGCTCCAAGACCGGAGAATGACATGGTAGAGAAAAGGTTGAAACTGAATCCTTATCTCATTTCAAATAGTAAACTAAAGTCACAGATTTTAGTTTATATAAGTAAATGTAAGTCAAAATAGATTAAAATCTAAATGTTAAACAGAAATATTGAACCTGGTGGAAGAAAAAGTCAGTAAAACACTGGAATACGTAGGTATAGGGAAGCATTTTTAAAACAGAACTCTGAACAAAAAATAACAGCAAGAATTAACAAATGGGGTTACATGAAAGTAAAAACATTCTATACAGCAAAAAAAAAATCAATAAATAGATTGAGGACTGTCTTAGTTACTTTTTACTCATTGCCGAGACAAAATACCTAATGCCCAAAATTAGGGAAGGAAAGGTTTATTCTCACAGTTTCTTGGGTGTTTCAGTCCTACTTAGTTGCTCCAAGTCAGCATGCTGTGGAGGGGCTGCTGTTCAAGGTGGCTGCAAGCTGCAAGGTGTGCTGGTGAGAGAGAGAGAGGGAGAAAGAGGGGGGAGGGAGAGAGAGAGAGAGAGAGAGAGAAGGTGGAAGCCTGGAAGCGAGCAAGAGGAAGACCCACCTTCCCTTACACTGTATGTTGGCTCCACCCCTGGGTGGGCATAGCACTCACATTGCCAATCCCTGTGCCAGACAACAAACCAATAACAAACCAATAACTCAGCCCCATCAAAATTATATGAGGACTTGGGAGTACATAGTATATCACCCAATAAAAGGACACAAACTACAGAATGGGAAAATGTTTTTCCAGCTACTCCTCAGATAGAGAACTTACATCTAGAATACATAAATTAATCAAAAGCATTAGCTCACCTAAAATTTAAATCCCAATCAAGAAATGGGCAAGTGAAATAAATAGACAATTTCAGAACAAAAATTACAAAGGACCAACAAACATAAGAAAAAATGTTCAACATTGGTGGCCATTAGAGAAATGAAAATTAAAACAGTGCTAAGATTCCATCTTATAATAGAAACAATGGCAATCATCAGGAAGTCAAAGAATAACAAATGCTGATGAGGTTGCAGTGTTAAAGGTATTCTACATTGTTGGTGAGAATGTAAACTAGTGTAAGCATTATGGAAATCAGTATAGAGATTTCTCAAAGAACTGAAATTCATAGCTCCATATGACCCAGAAATATCTTCCCCAAAGAGCTAAAGACATCATGCTACAGTGATACATGTTTGCCAATGTTTTATAGCAGCAAAATTTATAATGACTAAATCCAGGAAGTAATCTGCATACCCATCAACAGATGAATGAATACAGAAAATGTTTTACATATACTTAGTGATGTATTACTCAGTTATATAGATGAATAAATTTGAAGCTTTTGTAGGAAACTGGATTTACCTGGAAAATATAATGTTTAGTGATATAAACAAGGCACACAAACTTAAATACTGTATGGTATCTTTCATTTGAATATGGCAAAGTACAAAGAAAAATCATAATAAAGTATGGATATAGGGAAACAAAGGGCTAAATCTCAAATGAGGATGGGTCCAGGAGACAGAGGTTGACAGGAGTGTGGGAGGCAAAGGGGAAGTAAGACTAAGACATGCCATATACAGCAACCTAATAACATTATATGTCATACACATGAGCTAAGAATAAAATAACATCAAGAATGAAATGGAGACACACGGGGGTGCACTCTACCTAGCTGCCTGGGTCTGGGAGGTCTTGGCCCCCACCTGGAAAGGTGGAAGCTCCAGCAGCACACTCTGGGAGTGTGCCCTCACTAGTTGCACACAGGATTCAGCTCTACCCAGTTCCATGTCTCAGTGCAACCCACCCAGGGAATGCCTGGCCAGCCTCGTAAGACACAGAGGTACTGAAACCAGCCCAGCCCAGAGCCCCAGAGCTGCTCATCAGGGACTGGCCAGCATAGCTGCAGGGCCTTAGAGAACTTGAGCTCTGCCCATCAGAGCACAAGGCGTGAGCTCCATTGTTCAGGAGTGTGGCCTGTGCATCAGGTCCTAGAGGTTGTAAACCTGCCCAACCAGGAGCAAGGCCCCGGCACTATATGCCTGGGACTTGCCCAGGCTTGCCTGGTGTGGTGCTCTAGAGGCTCTGAACTTCCCACAACCAGATGCAAGGTCCGGGTGGTGCCACACTCTGTGGTGTGCTCCACCTAGTCACCTGGGTCCTGGAGGTTTTGGCACCCACCCAGTAAGGCTGGGGCTCTAGCAGCACATTCCAGGAGTACACCCTCACTAGCTTCGCAGAGGATCCAGCTCTACCCAGTCCCATGTCTCAGTGAAACACACCAGGGGAACACAGAACATATAGCCCAGCACCCCAGAGCAACCCAACAAAGTATATCAGGGGAACAGGCAGCCAGACACACAGAACACAGAACACAAGGGTCCAGCATCATAATCTGTGGGTGTACCCCAGCTAGCCATGGGGATATTGGAGGATTGAAGCTCTACACAACACAGTGTTCCAGTACAATTCATTGGGAGGCTGCCTGCCCAGCCACATAGGTCCCAGAAGAAAATGACAAAATGAAAGCCCAAGAGGCAGTCTCAACCCCCCCATCTCACTGAGAACAAACCCAAGAGACATTGAAATGGAAGACACTGGGAGTCACACAACTGAACTTTCTGAAATGATAGCAAATGCAGTAAAGAAACAACTCCATGAAGCTATAGAGAAACTCAAATCAGAAATAATCTCTCAGCTAAAAAATGAAATGAGAATCATTATTAAAGAAATGTGTGTATCTAATGAAGATCAAGATAAAAAATAGAAGAACATAAGAAAATGATGGAAACGTCGACTGAACAATATAAGACACAAATAGAATGCATGAAACAGATTCAAAGGGAAATTCAGAAAATGAAAAATCCCATGGAAAGTTTGAAAAGCCACTTGAATGAAGCTGAAGATAGAATCTCAAACCTTGAAGACAGCATGGGAGCTTATGATCACGAAAGAAAAGATACCTTAAAAATAGTGAGGAACCAAGAAACAACAATTCAACAGCTGCAAGATGATGCCAAGAGAAATAACTTAAGATTGATAGGCATAAATGAAAAAGCAGGAGTAAGTACTAATGACCAGTGAAGACTATTTGCAGAAATAATAACAGAAAATTTTCCAAACATGGGAAGAGAATCTGAAATACAGGTAACTGAGGCACACAGAACCCCAATTAACCATAACCAAAATAAACCTTCACCCAGACATATAATAATTAGGTTGTCAGAAATACAGCATAAGAACAAAATACTAAAAGCTGTCAGAGAAAAGAAACAGATCACCTATGAAGGAAAGGCTATCAGAATCATGGCAGACTTCTCAACATACACCTTTAAATCAAGAAGAACTTGGAGACAAG